>JAPYZJ010004484.1:0-13469 GCA_030522765.1 Ophioninae sp. B BG-2022a | reverse complement strand
GAAAATTTATTGTACTATCATAAAATAGAATAGGTTATCTCAGAAAAGGATAATAAAGTAATTAAAAAAGCATTAAAGTTTTAGACTTATCGACAAAAATCACTACACGAAAAATTAGATCAGCGCGGCCCCAAACAAAAAAACGTACTTAACCGGCGCATGATGGGGATTGACTGCCCGCTTGCATCGCTGTCTGTTAACGGCACCCTCCCCTCACCCTTTACCCGAAATGGAGTGATACTACGCACTATTTTGACAGAGATACAGAGGTGAGCGCCATTACCCAGTGAGCGCCATTCCCCATGCCTACCCTACGTCTTGGCGACATCGTCCATATCATGGTTTTTTCTTATGGGCCCATCTCTCATTTCTCAATATTTTTGCTCATGTTTGTTCCTCGGTTGCTGCAGGTTTATCAATCGGTCATCACAACGATGAAATATCTACGACTTTACATGAGCCATTGGCTGCTTGTAGATTGTCCGGACAATCAGATTAATGCATAGCCTTTTCGTACACAATTACAATGGAGCAACGTGGAATCGATATTCCGATAACGCCGAAACCCGTGAGACTCGACAAGCAAAACAAATTGCATTACTACGTGTACAGAAATATAATCAACGTAGAAAAAGCGAATCTCGTGCAAGCTTTAGACGACATCCCTAAGCTGCCCGATATTTTGTTGAAGTTCCAACGCATGAACCCATGTTTTGGTGTAGGCGATATGGCCGCTCGTTTTTTTACAATCCGAGAATATCTTCAAGGATCATATTGATCAGTGGCATCATCAGGAATGTTCTCTGCTATGGATAAAAAAAAGATTCGATTTTTGCAGTAAATTGAGATGCAAAATCTTGCAGAACGACAGAAGATCGCGGAATCCGCTCTACCAGCGAATCTCTACCACTACAAACTCATTGGACCACTAAAAATTGCAGAGTTCGAATAAAGATGATACGTGGAAGACGAGAGAAAAATCGAGCCATATTCCGGATAGTCAATTTAAAGGATTCCTTGAATACAAAACAACAAAAAATTATTACGATCAACGATGTTTCGTCGCATTAAGACCGGGCGATTATTGAGGCAATGATGAATCAATTATTAATTATTCATTTTTGTTTAGGAAATGTTGTATATTGTAAGAGCCGTTAGCGATTCAAAATTGCCGCTCAACGGGTGATCGCGCGTCGCGAATCGAAGAATAAAGCTGGGGGAAGGTGCGCGAGGTAGGACGATCGCGAAGCCGCAGGATACGAGGAGCGTCTTCCTTGCAAGCCGACAGTCGAACCGATCGCACGTGGAGCATTCACAACCGTGATAAGATAACGAGATCGAGGATCCGCACGACGAGCGACGAGTCATCGCCCGATCGACCCGAGTGGGATTTCTGGACCAGGTGGGCACCGAAGTCTGAGGGTGTGGGCGCCCAGTCGCCAATAACCCCTCTTCGAATCGTTGGATCAGCGGGAAAAGCGAGGTGTCCGATCAGGCAGGCCCAAGAGAATCGGGTCGGGAGATCTGAAACACCCAAGTTCATCGGCGTGGCCAAGCTCTCGGGGAAGCGCGGACTGATAGTGTTATCCCCCCGTCGCCGTGAGTACTCACAGGCCGAGAACCAAGTAAGACTTTTCGGAACAATTCAGTGAATGGACACTGCTTGAAATCCGTCCGGTGAAAGGTGATGAAGTAAGGGTGCGGCGAAATTTCTCACCGGTCTGCGAATCGCCGACCCAGGAGGTGTTATTCGCACGAAAATTCATGCGGTTAGCGAGCCAGAAATCGCGTTGTCGTTGTTCTTTGTAATCACGTACCGAGATTCATACGGTTTGCGATCCAGAAATCGCGCTGGCTTTTTTTGTAGTCGTGGATCTTCGGATCGACGGTATTTGGTCAGCGAGCCATAAATCGCGTGTTTATATTTTTGTTTATGCGTTATTGGGTCGTGCGCCGGTCAGCGGACCGCGCCAAATTCGTGTCATACTCGGAAGAGAATAAATAGGTTTAAGGAAACAAAACTTGCAGGCTATAATAGCCAAATAAAATTTTTACAATATAATCAAAATTATCAATATTGTTGTCGTCCCACGGCACGCCAGGCAAGAGCGTTTATCCCTTACCTGGAGTCCATAAAAAAGGATCAACAGTCTGCGCACGGGTTCACCGATGACTCGCTCTTTCTCCAACCTTCCCTGCGAAATTACTTTAAGCAGTCGCGCCTCGGCTTACCCCACGTATTCCCAATAAAAGGATTTAGGAAACTTTCCCGTGATAGTCGAGGCAAAAGTCTCCAGCGCGGTAAAAAAGTACCCGCTGGTCAACATATGTGACAGGGTTATCAGTACGTCCTGCTCGCAAACGTCTTCATCTGTGATTGGTGACAGCTAAGATCGACTCACTACCATTCTCCATATTCTCTACCAATGAAATTAGTTGAGTCTTAAGCAAGGTGGTACAATTTCATCCCCGTTCTAACAGCAGCTTTCGTTACCAAACACCGATGCAAGACCTGCAACTTCCATCTTCAGTAATCATCAAACCTTCGAAGAGGAAACACCAAGGGTCAAACAACACTGAATACTTACGTCTCTCCAGTGACTATCAACGTGTACGTGTATTAACCAGCAGTTTTACATACTGATTTGTGTAAAAAATTGTGAATAAATTCGAGTGTTCGTTTAGTGTATCTCCAATTGTATTTCGCGCCTCTTCCTCAAGATCAACTTGTAGTCCCCCTCTCCTCTGCCGGCGTTGCCACAGTTTTTTAAAGCTCGTAACCAAGCAAATAAACATTTTGTTTCGTCTCCTTGTCTCCTATTTTCTTCGTTCGTCATTCTTCTTTTCTGTACCGGAAGCTACAGACGTGTTTCAGAAAAGTGTCAAGATAATGAGTTCAAGAAAACGAAAGTGCACAAGTTCTTCGGATTTATCTGACGACAGTGACGAAAAAGAAAATAAAATTCAAAAACGACTCAAACGTTACGAAAAGAAGTTACGCGAACGACAAAAGAGAACGAAAAAATCGGGAAAACAAAAACGCGGTAAGTAATTAAAATAATTCTTCTGCTCTCCGTATTTTCCAGACTTCATAGCAAGAATTGAGGAATGCTGAATAGTTTTTTCCGTACCAGCATGTCGATCCAATTGACATAGCTGTCCGTCCCAGTGTGTCGGTCCAACTGACATGGCTGTTCATACCAACATGTCCGTCCAACTGACACGTGGGAAAACTCTTCCCGTTTCTTTTTTCCCCGATAATTCGCTTTCAACATCGTGATCTTGACACTCGTATGCCGGTTCAACTGGCACACGGAGTAACGTCATTGTCAAAAGATCCTAACTGCAGACCTGAGTGGGTTCAATCAATTCAAGGTCGACTATGAAAAGAGATGCTCGCTCGTGACAAGTTCTTCAAAAAGATATTCTGCCAATAGGTGATGTCTCGCGAATTTTGAGGCAAAATTCCCCTCATTCGTCGCTTTTGCAAGGGCCCTGGGATTGCACAGAGCACGATATCGAGGACGACAAAACCGATGGATCTCACCGCGATTTCGAAAACCCTCTGGTACTAAGAGACATCGCTGCAGCGCAAATACAAACGGAAAGTTGTGATATAGTCGACACAGCCAATCAGCATACGCAGATGACTGATATTGGGCCGACAGAATGTTCCTCTCAAGATCCAGACCTCGAAATTGAACTTTTGACGGTTCTAGGACAAAGATTGACACGGGAAAAAATTTCCACTGAACCCTTTCACAAAGATCTGGCTGCGCGAATGATTGAAATAATTCTGACAGGCCTTCCAAAGGCGGTTGGTCTCGATCTAGTAAAAAAGTACGAGCCGCCAAAAAATTGCAGACAGTTGGAATCTCCAGCTCTGACTCTCAAGGTCAAAACATCCTTGCAGGAAAATATAGTCAAGGGAGACGAACGTATCATTGCCACTCAGAAACAAATTTCTGCCTCTCTTACTGCAATAGCAAAGGTCGCGACAGAAATTCTTCAGACTAATGCGAAGGATAAGCTGTCATGGGTAGAACACCTCAGCGACGCATGTCGAATCTTATCCAATATACTGCACGATGAAAACGAGATTAGAAGGAACCTCGTTCTTCAGAACATTCATCCCTCAATACAAGATACTCTGCGCGAGACCGTACCAAATGAACTACTATTCGGAGAAAAATTGGATGAACATGTAAAAGCTGCCAAATTATTGCAACGCTCATCTCAGGAGTTCAAGCCAATGACTAAACTATCATCCACGCAAAAAACGAAACCAAAAAACTTCAGGGGCCCGCCACGACGACACCCAAACCAACGCAAAGCTTCGGGCGGGCAGAAGAACCCGATCTATACATCGAACCAGTTTTCGAACCAGCATTACGCGAACCAGAAGTCGAGATCGGAGTCCCAGGGCAGCTCTTATCAACGTCAGCCTCAACGGAGACGTTAGAGGTGAATATGAATATTCTTGTCGGTAGACTCACACATTTTACCAAGGAATGGGAACACATAACATCAGATCCGATAATTCTCAAATGGATAGATGGATACGAGATACCGTTTGAAAAAAGAGTAAAACAAAGTACACCTCCCGTGGAACAGATTTGGTCAGAAACTGAATACCGCCAATTATCGAAATCAATATCTGAATTAATTGCGAAAGGTGCGATCAATCAATGTACACCGATAAAAGATCAGATTCTATCAAAAATTTTCTTGGTACCCAAACCTGACGGCTCCAATCGATTAATTTTAAATCTAAAAAAGCTAAATGAATATCTCCAACCAATTCATTTCAAATTAGAAGACGCAAGAACGTGCATGAAACTAATACAAAAGGAATTATTCATGGCAACAATAGATGTAAAAGACGCCTATCATCTAATTTCAATTTCGGAGTCGGATCGAAAGTATTTAAGATTCATGTTCATGGAAAATACTTACGAGTTTGTGTGCTTGCCGTTCGGTCTTAATACTGCGCCATACGGTTTTACGAAAATTAAAAAACCTGTCATCGCACGTTTGCGAAACCTAGGGTATCAATCGGTAGTTTATTTAAATGACATACTACTAATTGGCAACACGTATGAAGAATGTGTAAATAATATTTCTAAGACATGTTCGATCTTGAAAAAACTTGGTTTTATCATAAACACAAAAAAGAGCCAACTTATCCCTGAAAAGAAACGAAGGTTTTTAGGTTTTGTCTTTGACTCCAAACGAATGATCGTCGAACTTCCAAGCGATAAAAAATTAAACACATTGGATGAAATAGCAAAAGTTAGTTCGAAACAAAAATGTAAAATAAGGGATTTTGCAAGATTTATTGGAATTCTTGGATCATCTTGCTTGGCTGTTAAGTATGGTTGGGTTCACTTAAAAGATTTTTAAAGACAAAAATACTGGGCTCTAAAATCCAACAATAACTTTGAGTGTTTCATGAAAATTCCAAAGTACTTGTCAACAGATTTTAATTGGTGGAAAAATAATATTATGACGACATTTAATCCGATTTCGACAAGAAATTTCACACTGGAAATATTTACCGACTCTTCCACATCGGGATGGGGAGCTTGCTGCAATGGCGAACAAACTCATGGTTACTGGAATAAAAGAGATCGCAAACAACACATAAATTATTTAGAATTACAATCGACATACTTCGGCTTGAAATGTTACGCGAGCAACTCCAATAATTGCGGAATCTTGTTCAGAATTGATAACACAACGGCGATTGCGTATATAAATCGGATGGGCGGCATCAGATTTATAGAACTTAGTCAATTAGCAAAGGATATTTGGATGTGATGTGAGGAAAGAAACATCTGGCTTTTCGCATCGTACATACCATCGAGAGATAATATAACTGCAGACATTGAATCTAGAAAATTGGAACCCGAAACGGAATTCGCATTGTCAACAGAAGCGTTTCACGCGTTGAGTGAACAACTAGGTAAACCAGAAATAGATCTTTTTGCCACTCGAGTGAACACGAAATATCAAAAACTTATTTCGTGGTTTAAAGACCCTGAAGCATTCGCTATAGACGCGTTCACAGTAAATTGGAAGCCTTTCTTCTATTACGCTTTTCTACCTTTCGCAATTATATTGAAGGTTTTGCAAAAGACTCGATCTGAGGGATCTACAGGAATTGTTGTAGTACCACGTTGGTCAGCCCAGCCATGGTTCCCCATGTACGAATCAATGCGCATATCGGACCCAATCTACTTCAAACCAAATATTAATCTGTTACGCTCATCAAATAGGGAGATCCATCCAATGTGGAAACGCATTACATTGGTATCCGCAACGTTGTCAGGAAGGCATATCCTGAAAGGTATACCGGAAGAGACAATCGATATAATGATGTCTTCTTTGAGCGATTCATCAATTAAATAGTACGACGGTGGCCTAAGAAAGTGGTGGTCATTTTGTGAGTTGGAAAAAGCTGATCCATTCTTGGTCTCGATACCAACTATATAGGCCTTTCTTACAAAAGAATTTAACAGTGGGGCATCTTATGGGTCTTTAAATTGTCCTAGATCAGCAATTTCGTTTCTGCATGACCAAGAAATCGGAAAAAATCCGAGAATAAAAATGTTTTTTCGGGGTATCTCCAAAGAACGTCCAGCGAAACCTAAATATGACACGACATGGGACCCAAAAATAGTTTTGAAACACATCTCCAAATGGCCGCATGATGACACGACTAATCTAAAAAAGATAACACTAAAACTGGTCACACTACTGGCTCTAGTGACAGGACAGAGAATACAAACGCTCTCTCTTATTGATATTAGAGATATTACAAAAATGAATGATCAAACAGAGATCAAGATTCCGCGAAAAATAAAGACTTCGGGTTTGGGACGAATACAACCTAACCTCATCACACCGTTTTTCAGGGATGAGGACAATTTGTGCGCTGCATCAACATTATTGTATTATTTGAAACGAATGGAAGGTTTACGATCTAACCATCATTCATTAATCATATCATATAAGAGACCTCATCTTAAAGTTTCTAATCAAACGCTAAGTCGTTGGGTCAATAATACACTTTGTGAGAGTGGCATAGATACAGACATTTTCACAGCCCATAGTACACGACATGCATCCACTTCAGCAGCGAGTCGAATGAATGTTGATATAGAAACTATTCGAAAGACCGCAGGGTGGACAAAAAATTCTGCTACGTTCGCACGGTTTTATAAACTTCCTATAATGCCCGAAAAAGATATATTCGCAAAATCTGTGTTAAAAGGGTAAGCTGATTGTAAATTAGATTCACTCAAAAAAAAAGATAATAATAATAATAATGACAATAAACTATTTTTCTGATATCACGAATTATCATAATCTGCTGTAACTTACTTTAAACAGCTACAAGTTGATCTTGAGGAAGAGGCGCGAAATACAATTACATGATTAAACGAACTTACCTGTAAGTGAAGTTCGATCATGATTGTATGAAGCGCCTCTTCCGAATAGATCAATCCCACCCTTCCCCTACATAACACTAACCCAAGAAAATTACAGCAACAAGTTACAGCAGCACTTTAAAATAAATGACGAACGAAGAAAATAGGAGACAAGGAGACGAAACAAAATGTTTATTTGCTTGGTTACGAGCTTTAAAAAATTGTGGCAACGCCGGCAGAGGAGAGGGGAACTACAAGTTGATCTATTCGGAAGAGGCTCTTCATACAATCATGATCGAACTTCACTTACAGGTAAGTTCGTTTAATCATGTAATTATTTTCAATTAACCACCTTTACTACATTAAGTTGAGATGCGGGAGTTCGCCATCACAACGGTGTCAAACCACACGCGTTCGGTGCCAGGATTTACGACCGTGGTTGTCAGTAAGTCGAGTCGCACCGTGCGTGATACGGAACAAACGATTTGACACTGGAGAAGAAGTGCTTTGAATGGTCCGTTTCAGTGGTTCAAAAAATGGCAATGAAGGAAATCATCGCAGCAGCATCAAAAAAAGAACTACGAGGCAAGCGTTATTTCGAAGATTGGATGATGTTATGCATGTTGATAAACATTCGGTCACCTGCATATTATGAATTTCTTTACAAAAACAACACAATACCTCTACCATGCACACGGACAATTCGCGGTTACTTCTCGCTCATCAACTCAAAATGCGGGTTTGGCGGAGATTTCAGCGAACTGCTACAAAACACTTCAAGGCCGAATCACCAATGCGGTGTAACTGTACGTGTACTTTTGATTGATGAGATCAATCTCAGAAAATCTATTGCCGTGTGTTCAAAAAATCTAACCTACGTTGGATTAACGGATTCTGGCAATGACGGAACCCACTCTACGGATACCAGCGAACCGGCAACTCATTGACTCGTAATGGTGTTTCAACCACTCGCAGACACGCATACTCAACCTATTGCGGTATTTGCATCGAAAAATCCTCTAAAGAGCGACGAACTCGCCGAATTAGTCGTTAAGGGGATAGTTTATCTCGAGAACACTGGAGGGCAAATCCATGGAGTTATCGCCAACGGTGTTGCGACGAACAATAGAATGTGGAGTCTCGTAGATATAAGAGACACGATTCACGGAACGAAATCGTTTTTCACTCATCCTCTAGATGATGAACGAAAAGTATTCATCTTCTCTGATATGCCCTATCTCTTCAAAAACGTTTAACCGATTATACAATAAATGCCGATTGAGGGTAAGTTAAACATGCAATCTGGAAAAAAATACGGACAATACAATCAATTACTACATTAACGAAAAAACATTGAAGGATAAAAAAATGCAAAATTTTAGCGGTTTTTCAAATGTCTGTATCTTCGTCAAAAATGGTCGTATCGGACTGAACAAAAAAGCAGTTTGAAGCTTGAAGTCTCTACGTTTGAGATTTCACGATTAAACAATTTTCAAAGCCACGTGTATCGCTCAATTCCGAAGAATACAGTGAAAGAAAAATTCCCGAATTTTATCGGTTTTTCTTTCTGGTCCACGGAATTGGACATTTTTTTCGATTAATTCACTGAAAGAATAGACAGAAAGTTAAGGGTGGGTTTCGGAAACTTAAATAAATCCTTTACAAAGGTAAACCATTCATTTTTTGAAAACAAAAATTTTTTCATTCGCTACATCATTTTGAAAAATCCGGAAAAAAAGGGTTTTTAGGCCTTCTTGGAAAATCAACACGTGTGTATGTCCACCTGCACAACCTACACGTGATACGCTTTGGGTAATGTAATGCCGGCGGTGATTGATTTTTACATTCCCTAAGATCAATAAACAAACATTTTTGCAAGAAAATTTTACTTTCGAAATTTTTTTTTTAGAATGTTTTAAAAATTGATTTGAATATTTTCATCGAAACAAATGTGGTCATCATTTTTTATCATTTTTTATCAAATTTTTGAAAAACATTGCACGATGACTTTTTGTTTTCAAATGCTCATAATCTTGAACAAAGCGAAAAAAAATTTATTATGAGCATTTGAGAACAAAAAAGTCATCCTTTAATGTGTTTCAAAAATTCAATCGAATGAAATAAAAAAGCGGCTCGATGGATGCAGTTGAAATTTTCAGGGTTTCTTGTTCGTATCTTGAACTGTAGAATACACTCTTCAAGTTGATGGTATTCTCAATCATTTCCATTTAACCGGTGATTTTCCAACAAGACCTCAAATCCCTTTTTACCGGATTTTTCAAAATGATGTAGCGTATAAACATTTTTTTTTTTCAGAAAATGAATGGTTTACCTTTGTAGATGATTTATACAAGTTTCCGAAACCCATTCTTAATTTGCTTCACAATCATTGGTTGCTGAGATATCAATGGTCAAAAACAAAATGATCCTTTTTCATTCAAAGTTCAATATCTCAGCGAAAAATGGACGTATTGAGATGTACGAAAAAAAAATTAACCTCTTAACCTTCAATGACGGACATAGCCCGCTTACGATGGTCGGGCCAAACGTAAACATTACGGGCAGAGCCCGCGTACGAATTACGGGCGAATGTCACGAACGCTGCGCGAGCTTGTATACAATTTCGGCCCAACATCTTCGAATCTAAATCGTAGGTGAAGGGATTAAAGCCGAATGAACAAGGTACTCGATTTTTTTAGTGAATTAATCGAAAAAACGTTTTTCAAGTCTGTGGACCAGAAAAAAAAACCAAAAAAATTTGGGAAATTTTTCTTTCACTGTGTTCTTCAGGCTTAAGGCAGTAGTCAGCTTTACAGGCTTCAAAATATCGATTTTTCGTTTTTGTCTCAAATCTATTCCAAAACTACCCAAGAATGTGTTCAAAATTTTAGAGGCCAATTCGGCATATATTCGAAGCTAGATCAGTTCTAGTGGCCGAGCGTCGAGCAGGTGCGAATTGTTGGGCAGACCCGAGTGCGCGCGCTTCGCCCCTTTATGTTGTGACGGGGTTTGCTTGTCATTGCCCCTTCCCGACCCGCAGCGCGGTCCAACCCCGGGGAGCAGAGACCCGGCGGGCGAACCTAGGCGCCAGGTACCGAAGTACCACCGACCAACGGTCGGCTTCTTTATTTTGGCCCGCTCAGCACGAGCCGTAGGTGGCAATCTTCATCCCGAGGACGGACGAGCTGGCGGTCGAGGCGGTCCGGCTAACTCTGCTCGCCAGAGAAGAATAGTAGTGGGGTCTAAGCGGCAGGAATAAGGGTCGCGGTTAAGGGGGGCATGCAATGAGTAAATTCGTCACACAATAATTCTTCGTTAATTAATTTCGTTTATTCGGCGGCCGAAATTACATGCTCTCACGCCGGTGCCAGGACGCGGGGGTTCGGTCGCAGGTAGGCATTCGGGTAGGTAACGTCAAGTCTTGTCAAGGTAGACGAATCAGGTAGGCGTGCAATCAGGGCAACGCAGGTGAGCACTCGAATAGGTAGGGTAAGGTCTCGTCAAGGTAGGCGAAGGCGAGGTAGGCATGCGATCAGAGCAATGCAGGTACGCATTCGGATAGATAACGTAACATCTGGTCAAGGTAGGCGAATGCGAGGTAGGCGTGCAATCAGAGCCACGCAGATAAGCATTCACGTAGGTAACGTAAGGTCTTAAGTCCGGTCACCAGTCAGTAGTGAGGTAGGTGCGCACCATAGGTGACACAGGTAATCGGTCCGTCCGAACGTACAAAAAAAAAATACAAAGGCCAAATACGAAATGTTCCCGAATATTCGCAAAACGCGCTAACATAAGATGATACGGATCGTAGAGAGAGGAACCGGGCGAGAAAGAAGGAACTACCTGCGAGTCTCAACGGCTACGCGAGCCCGAGCTCGCGAAACGTAAACACGCGCACAATAGAGAAAGGGGAGGTAGCGCGTAACAAAGAGGTAAAGGACGAGCGAGGTAGCGCGCGCGCGTGAGCAAGATAGCGCGCGGCGGGCGAGCGAGAGAGAGGGAGAAAGAGAGTCTCCACAACGCGATACTTGATTCACAAAGAGAAAAAAAAACAAAACAAACGCGGAAGCCTTCAATCACTGTGAAACGCGGAACGCATTACTTCATATGAACTATTTACTTAAATTAACGTGACACGTGAATCGGGGTTCGAGGTCACCACGCTGGTCGAAGGGTTCAGTTCCTCTCGGTACCTCGTCGCTTCGAGGGGAGGCCTCCCTCGCTGACCCCTGGCGTCCCAGTTAGTCGCGGTGGGCCCACTACATTACCACACCTCGAATCCCGACAGACCGGCCGACCCTCACCGTTGGGGCGCCGTTTGACACGGACCGCGAAAACCCGAGAGAAGTCGTTGGGATGGTACAGCTCCTGGCTGCTCAGTCGAGAGGGATGGGCGACACGTTGATCTCGGCCTTATTCCGGCGTCACCTCTGGCATCCTTAACCGCGAGTAACGTTGGTTGGTACTCGCTTGCGTCTTGATGCGGCGTGGGTGTCCTCCTTGACCAACTACGGGGGGAGGGGGGGGGGGCGAAACGCGGCTCGCAAGGACCGCTCCTTATCGGCCATTCGGGGTCGCGAGCCTCATCGCCGTTTATTTCGCGCTGAAAATTGGTCTTCCATTCGCCGCCATAAAGGGGTGCCGCGTATGAAAATGACGTAACTTAGGTGAAGGTGATCTCTCTCTTCCGCTACCCCTCCCCCTATGCAATTTGGTCGCTTAGGTTAGAGGGGAGGAGAGCGGATGCTTGCCGCTTCGATACCCTACGAAGACGTTCAATTCGCTCGTTTAAGGTAGGTTAGGTACGATAGGTAGCATCGGTACGATATTCGGCAGGTAGAGTAGGTGGTATTCTTGAAAAAATTAGGCAGATGTAGGTAGGTAGGTATTTACGCTAGCCTCGCGGATATCTAAGAGAGTCCGCCAGGCATAGGTAGTCTCCACGGTAGTACCATGAGAGAGCCGACGAACAATTGAGACCCCGCGAGTCGGCCAGTGACGCGGGAAAAGGGCGTAAATCCGACCCGCCGCCCACCCCCCCCCCCCCCTGCACCCGTGGCCGTGACAAAATGTCACGTCACAATGTATTCTATTGCTTGACTTTACTCGTATATACCTGAAAAGAAACTTAAATAGCAATCCTTACGGGGACGAGTGCATAGTGACGAAAAATGAATGCGTTGGACACGTACAAAAGCGTACGGATACTTGTTCACTGAATAAATGAAAAACCGAGAAACTTGGAGGAAAGGAGGGGCTAACGGAGACTGTCATTAAGAAATTGACGATTTACTACGGTCTAGAAATTCGTCGCAATGTGAACTCAGTAGAAGGTATGAAGAGAGCTATTATGGCAACATTAGACCATTATTGTTCCACCGATGAAAATCCTTGGCATGAAAATTGTCCAGAAGGCGCGGAGAGTTGGTGCGAATGGCGCAAGGCTCAAGCGGCGAATAATCTGGCATCTTTCCAACACCCGGAAAAATTAATTAATGACAATATTGAGAAGCACATTCGTTCAATTTACGAAGATCTTTCAAATGACGATTTATTGACGCGGTGCTTACACGCAGAAAAAAGATTTATTACATTCTAATGAATTGGCATATTAGAACTTGATTTATTAGAACTTAATATATTTGTATTCGTATGAAGATGATTTGTTTATGATTATAAATACAGCATGTATTCAAAATAACAGAATATTCCTCTTTACACATGGATCTGTAGCATTCAATAAGAGCGATATTTAGAATAAAATATTTGAATACATATTTCATCCCTGTGAATAAATACTTTTTAGCGATCACGCAAACGTCTCAGTTCGAGAGAACGACACCGCCGCGCATGCGCATATTGACTTACGACGCACCGGGCACTCTAGCATCCGCGTGCTGGAAGTAGCTTGAGCGTATCCTTACCACATCGCACCGTTCTTTTCCAATCTACTCGAAATAAGTGGCAGTGTCGTGGCAATAAGTGGCAAAAGTGTTTCGGGAGTGATTTCGAAAGTGATATGCCAAGAAAATGACG
>JAPYZJ010004482.1:0-20090 GCA_030522765.1 Ophioninae sp. B BG-2022a | reverse complement strand
ATTAGCTATGGAGATTTATTCGGTGGGTTTGGAAAAGGTTTTTGCCTGACTTAAATAATCGCGTTGGATTCGTATCGATATCTCGTATAGTTTTCCCGGGAAGTCCACTCGAAAAACGGCAAAAAAAGAGGCAAAGGGGTATGCATGGAAACATATGCAAAAATCGATGGTTCAACTTTGAAATTCTGCCAAAAATCGAAAAATCATCGGATTTCAATTATTGGAATTCCCGCCGATTTCAAAATTCCCGCCGACCGATGTACCGACTGAAACTGCTGTTTTACCATCAGAGGAGAGCAGCGCCACGTAGCGAGTTCTTCACTCAACGACCACTGCGAAGAAGCATCTCTTCAGCAGCACTCCGCGTCTCGTATCCGAGACGTTTAACGTACGGTCGCGTAGTTCAGGCAGTTTGCGATGTCGATATTAGCAACAAACAATAGTCGTTTAAATTAGCGACGTAGGAATGAAAAATGAAAGAATTGAGTTGCAGTGAGCACTGTTCGATGGATCGCGATCATCGACCGGTGCGGCTAGCTTCAACTTAGCAACGAGTAAACACATAACCTATATCGTTAACATCGAAACGCGCATCCCCATCGTAAAATCTCGAAAATTGTCAAATTTCGAACCGCGAGTTATGATCAGAATCGTAATTCGCCCTCCGCGAAGTAAACGATTCGAAAAGGTATCCGAGAAATGAGAAAAACCAGACCGGGAGCGATCGCGTACGGAACCTAACCTACAAAAAAAGTCTTCCTCCAAGCATTTCCCCCAAAAACTTCGCTTTTTTCTACAAATCGCCGATCGCGCACGTTCCAAATGACGTTTCGATGAAAATAAGGATTCAGTCCTCGAAGTCACTAGTCGACTGATAAAGTTTCCTTCCGATGCGAAGCGGAAAGATCGAAAGATCGCAAAAACCAAAGTATCAGTAAAGAGCGTCCCATCGTTTCGCCAAATATTCTTAAGAGCCGAGAGGTTAAATGGCGGGTCAACAGCATCCGTTTCCTTCTGGGTTTCCGGGTGCGCAACAATCCGCCATGAGAAATCAGTTTGGCGGAGGACAGATGGTGACGGGATTGATGGGTGCGCAGCAGGGAGGTAAGGAACATCCTCGCTTTCCATATCGGCAAAGTTGGACAACGTTCCACGAAACCCCTTTTTTTTTACGTGTCGGTAGGCATAATGAATCCCCAACAATTCGGCACGGGCGTAGTAGCCGGTGCTGGCGGAGTCGGCACGGGCGGCATGGGTATGCCCAGCGCCCAACAAGTCATGGCTCAGCAGCAACAGCAAATGGCTCAGCAGACAGTCATGCAACAACAAATGCAGCAAATGCAACAGCAGCAACAAATGCAGCTGCAGCAACAGCAACAACAAACGGCTCATACCCAGCAAACCAATCAAGCTGGAGGACAAGCCGCCACTCCTCAAACTCCCGTTCCGCCTAGCCAACCACCCGCTCAGCAACAGCAAAACAAAGAATTCAACACTGTCAGTCTGTGCAAGTTCGGCCAGGAAACAGTACAGGATATTATCAGCAGAGCGCTGGAAATCTTTCAAACTCTCAAACTCCTGCAACCTCCCAACGGTAAAGATACTCTCTTCCGCACTTTAATGAACTTTGCTTTCTGTAAATAAGAGTTGGCGAGCAAATGTTTCATTCCATAACTGACTTTGCAAGGAAATTGAAAAGGATATAGAGCGTAGTATGAATTACAAGAGAAAATTCGAAAATTATCTTTTTTAGCAGCAAATTGGAACCGTGCAATTGTTGGCTATTGAAAACTCGTCTTTTTTTCTATTTGAGTGGAAACCCCCAATTTTCATAGCGAATTAAGAGCTTTATATTACAGTGGTAAATCACATACGATTTTCCTGGGAAAATATCGTGTTGAAATTTACATTGTTGGAACACAACGAAAATTCGACTTGGTTTTTTTATTTGATCATTTTTATTATTACCTACCCTTTTTGTCGCAGCTTCTGGTGGAAAAAACTTTTCATAACTATTATTAAATGTGTCAGTGATTTTCGTACCCGAAATCTTATAAAATAATGCGGTGATGTATAAAAGAGAAATATTTTCGTTGTATTTCGGAAATTCGAACTCCAATACCATGGAGAAAGGAAACCCGGAAAAACCTGCAATATTGTCACCAAATCATATTCAAAACTTTTATAAATCACGGACAGTCACCGACTTTACTAAGTACTTGTAAACTTGCGGGTTAATTGAGAAATTAGAAATTTCTACATTCCTGGAAAATCAAAAAACTTCAGTTTTGCTAAGCGATTCGTAACGAGCGTTTATCCTAGCTAATTAAAAACATACAATCCATTCAGAAAATCAGGACCGAGCTATTTTACCAACGAAACGAATACGTGCAATTTCACCAGTAGAATAGGGATTTTCAATTTTATGACGATGTGAGATATTTGCCATGAGAAAAAACGTTATAAAATATTCCGAATTTGAAAACTGTTAAAAAAACACAGTCGAAGTTTGCTTCACCGAACACCAAGATTGTTTTCCAATTTTCCAAATTTCCCCTCACAGTCTTGAGTTACGAAAACCAAGCAAGCGTTTTTCAAGATTCACGTTTAGCAATCTTTAACAAATTTGCGGAAGAGAAAAATAAGAAATTACAATGGACGCTTCAACCCGATGTGAGAATATTTACCAGTCGTATACTAGAATACAACGAGACAAAATTTTCTGTTCCAAGGTACCGCGCAAGGGGCCAATATAGCCAACGAGAAAAAAGCCAAAGTACAAGAACAGCTGAGGATGATAAAATTGCTCTTCCGACGGCTGCGGCTGATTTACGAAAAATGCAACGAAAACTGTCAGTTACAGGGTATGGAGTATACTCATATAGAGAGTCTCATACCGTTGAAAGAGGAATGGGACATGAAGTCTGACGAGAAAAAGACATCCGAAGCTTATCGTCTGGCGTGCGAAGAGAGCAAAGATGCGATGGAGGTTCGTATCCAAAACTTACGATCCCCAATCCAAAAACAAATTCTTTAGGCTAATGAAAAATTGTCTTATTTTTATTGCAGCAAGTGATTTCGAAGAATCGACATCTGAAAGAAATCATCGATCACCTACGAAGGATAATATCAGAAATCAACACGATGCTGAATATGCGTCGATCATAGTTGTTAATTTTTTATACAGAGGTCCCCTATAAGTTATCAATACGCGTTAAAAATAAATATCGATTTATTGTACGAGTAAGCAGCGTTGCGTGTAGTTAATGAAAGCTCCCATTGAAATTTTCATTTCCTGTGTGGAAAAAAGTCGTTTCGATGAAAAAAGAAATGCCAAACTCACCCTCGCTACTGAAGGATCCGTAACTCACTGCTGCGACGCGATATCTTTCACTGTGAAGTGAATAATGTCCGTAGTTCTGAGAATCGCCTCCGGTACCTTTCCTAACGGAGTTTCCAGATTTCTGACGTAGACTTCGAGGCCATCAACGTCGCAACCACGAAATTCACCTGTGACTCTTGAATTCTCGTGAAGATGGAACTCTGAAGACTTCCCTAAAAGTATCATCGAACCGTGTGATAAAAAGTACCGAAAGTTACTAGGATAACCGCACTTTAAATAGTTCCACTTAGCCTATTTTTTAAGCAGTGCCGGTTCGGCAAATGCATAAGAGTTACAGCGTAATAATTATCTTTGGGCCACCTATCGACAACTCACAATCCGGCAAGGCTAATGTGATATTAGCAAAAACAATATTCCCACAAATATTGGTTCCGAATTTTCGGAAAAGATCGTGAAAAACGTTACGATTGTTATCATGGCCTAAATATACCAAAACGAAAACGAAAAAATAAATTTTCGATTAAGTCCAACAGCGGCCAATTTCAATGTCACAAGGAAGTTCGTAAGCATCGCGATTGCGTAAGAAAGAGCTTTATTCCAAGCTTTTACCGAACGATAAGTATAACTTACAAATTAGGAAAAAATCGTTGATGGACGGATCAATGTTTTATAAACATCGAAATAACAGGAGTGAGGTTATGTAGGTTAGATGCGAAGGATCTTACCTACAACGCCGGTGACAGCGCGTAGAAATCTTTCACGCATAAAAGCTCTGGCCTCTTGCATTTCCGGTTTGGCAAAATTATGCTCCGCCATTTCGTTCGTTGATTCCTCTCCCTCTCGATCTTCATCAGTCATCTTTAAATCAGCGAAAATCGAATACAAACGTAAACTGCCAAGCTTCGAGAGGCCCTGTATGTTTACACCGGAAATGGACGCCCGTTTGGATTATCGCCGCTCGAACATGTGCGACGTACCGCCATATTTGAAAAATGAATACCCGGGAATCACACGTTCCGTTCGTGAAAGAGAAATTCGTTTCGATCTACAAAACGTGGATGTAATACTTTCTCGTTCACTTTCGACACGCGGTTTGTACCGGAAACGCGATACACGTACCCGTTGCAGGATCTTTATCGCGGAAAACCTTTACTTTCCCCGAAACATGAGGGCGCGAATACATCACAGCCCGCATACAATTCTTCCATGTTAAGGCCCCGTGGAGTATGGCAGCACTTCAGTTCTACCCGAAATTCAACGGTGTGAAAATGTCGCGCTTGGCGTTGTTATTTTTCGTTCTAAGTCTGAAAAATGGTAAGTATCTTCGAAATTATCTTCGCAGAGTTGATATATCCAATTAATAGAAAAATATCCAAATATTTATTTATTTATTTTTTAATATATATACGAATACATTTAATCCTAAAAATCGGTATAGTATACGAGTCTAAAATAACGGACGAAAAATTCAAACGATATTAATGGCGTGCGCGACGGTTTGAAAAATCGATTCTTATTTGAAATTGTTATCAATATAGAAATGATGGCGCTATTGACTTTGTTTTTAGTACGAAATAATTGGACTGGTTGATTAGTGCATTTACACCTTAAGGTTAAAAGCATAAACGATTAAAAAAATTAATTCGCAATTCAGAGAGTAGAGAGGTTGGATAGTGCAGTTAATATTGTCCTTCTGATTGCTTTCAAATAAAAAAAAACAAAATTTCTTTCGAAATTCAAAGATGGCGGTTGTACTTTTACAGAGTATTTTTCGAAAATGTTGTTTTTTAACGATACCTTGGTAATAAAAATAACAATAATGAATCTTTTGGTAACAAAATATTAAAAAAAAGATTTTTTCGCGTTAAGGGTTTTAAAAGAAGAAAAAAAAATTTCTAAACGTCGAATCTTTCCAATCGGGTTTTTCTCACAGAAGTCGATGGCGCCATTTTCGGGAGAAAATCTGCAGGAAGTTTGCCATCAAGTGTCCAAGCCGAGCTGCTGAATAGTTGGTTCCTCGGAAATTCATCGATTCATTCAACGACCTTGAATTCATCTCGGGGTCTCAACGAGACAACGAATTCAACTTCATCCAGAGGAGCGAAGTTCTTTCTTCCGAAGTTCGATCTCTTGGCTGGATTGAGTTTAGGCAGCGATTCGCGACCTTCTAATCTGAAGGGTCTCTCGAGTTTGGCAAAAGTGACGGAATCGTCTAGTCAGCCATCAGGATCGGTGAATCCATTCATCGCGCTCTCATACGATCCGTATCCACGTTTGACTACGTCCAGCTTAGCGGAGCCGTTGATCGTCGATTTGACGAGGCTCCTCCAGCTGATCAAGATCCAGTTGGAGGCGACCAGTGATCGCAATCAATCGACATCAACGATCAGCAGCGTCATTCAAGAAGATTCGATCATCGACGAGTCGGACGGATTCGAGTTCGACCTGATGGACGATCGAAGAAAGCGGAAGGACAAAGTCAGAACGAAGAACAAAATGAAGAAGAGGCGTGAAGAAATCAAGGAACAACACGACAACGACGACGATGACGATGAAAACGAGGTAATTGTTTTTTATTTGTCGAAACGAAGTTTTCGATGGTAACTCAAAATTATTGAAGGTTCGTACTTGTCAAGGTCATTGAAAATTTGCCCAGCGACCCGCCGAGCAGACTTTCGACTACCGTTAACAGACAAGCCACCGTTGCTGATAATTCGACCACCGAAGTACCCCCCATGAATACCACCAATACCACTCAACCAGAAAACAAAGGATATTATTACCCCGGGCATTCACAATCAACTGGAAACGTTCAAATCACGTATGATCTACCACGCGAAACTTACGGCACTCCCTTTCAACTTCCTGCTTCGTCGATATCAACTCTTTTGCCTGCCCAATATTACGAGACTCTCTGGCAATCTTATGGACAACCTAACCAATTTTACGCTCCGTCCTCCATTGTTTATGCACCAACACCTCACGTTATCAATCCTAATACGCAGAATTATGTTTCTACTCAAACTTCTGGGCATGTTTCGCAATCTTACGGTTTACCGTCAACTTCTTACGGTTTGCCATCAACTTCTTACGGTTCCCCATCAACTTCGTATAATCCGCTATCAAACTCTTATAATCGGCCATCAACTTCTTACGGTCCGCCATCAACGTCCTACAATCCGCCATCAACTTCCTTCTCATCAACTTCCTACAATCCGTCATCAACTTCCTACAATCCGTCATCAACTTCCTACAATCCGTCATCAACTTCCTACAATCCGTCATCAACTTCCTACCATCCGTCATCAAGTACCTATAATCCGTCATCAACTTCCTACAATCCGTCATCAACTTCCTACAATCCGTCATCAAGTTCCTACAATCCACCATCATCATCGTACGGTCCACCGTCCACATCTTACGGATTACCCTCATCAACCTCCGTTTCAGATTCCCAATCGGTCCAACCCCACATTTTCGAAGCAGCCTATTCGCCATCAGTTTCTTATGGATTACCGTTATACCCTTACTCTCCTTACGTCACTCCTAAACCTGATTCGGCTAATGAGGATGTATCAAACGCTTTTCTATTATCAGCGAGATCTTGGCCACCGAATCTTTCGATCGGTCGGTCACGAAATTTTTTGGAAAACGTTAAAGTCTCGCCAACGATTAAAAACGTCAATGGCTTCGTGCCGATAAAGTAAAACTTCAAAACATATTTTGTGTCTCCAAAAGAATCTGTATTTGCGTAATTCTGAAATATAGAAGTTCTGCTGATGTTGGGGGGGTGAGTTGAATGGTTGCTTGGTGGGAACAGGCTGAGCTGAACGAATATTTTTCTTCACCTGGTCGTTGTTGATATCGATGGAAAATACTTTTTTCTCTGAACGTCAATTGAATACTGGTGGGTACTTGGATTATAATCCAATATATTGACTCGGATTCAATTCAAGTATTTTTGAATTGCATATATTTTTACTATCCATTTTTAAGATTTTGCAGATTTATAGAAGATTTGTTTTTACAAGATTTTTAAAAGATTTACAATATTGGGATTCAAGGTTGAGGTCTGATTGGGAATCCCCATTGGAATCCCCGTTGGAATCCCCATTGGAATCCAATTCGAATCCTAGAGGATGCCCATATTATCTAGTAGAATCTGAAACGATTCTTGATTGACGTCCATCGTGTTCTGTGCATTGAATTTTCTAAACTAAATATATAGCTACAAAACAACGAGTAGATCTTCTCGAAGTCTAAATCTTATTTCAAAAAACGTATAAATCCCTCATAAAAGTATATCTTAAAAATCAGTTTGAATGCCATCACTGAAAATCCACTATAATTATCGTTTTTTATTGATTCGACTGCACATTGACCGCCGAGTTTTTTCTCGTGACTTATCACATATTTTCGAT
This sequence comes from Ophioninae sp. B BG-2022a, assembly GCA_030522765.1. Classification (NCBI taxonomy): domain Eukaryota; kingdom Metazoa; phylum Arthropoda; class Insecta; order Hymenoptera; family Ichneumonidae; species Ophioninae sp. B BG-2022a. The sequence continues at coordinate 12,326 of JAPYZJ010004482.1, read as the reverse complement.
TCAAACGAGGTGAGAATGATCAAACAGCATTGATCAAGTAACAGAGCACGATCCAATTGGATTCCATTGTGGATTCTCCATTTACAGGGTCCCCATAAAATCCCTATAAAAATGTAGTAAAATATTCCACATCCATCACGTATCCATCAAAGATACGTTCAACATTAAATCCTCAATTTCCAATTCTTCCCAAATCTCATTTTTTACTTCCTTTTTCTATTTTATTATTATTTATGTACTTATGTAATCTATTATTATCGTATTATTATTCGAACGTATTTATCGCGACGTTTCGTACTTGTAATTTGTACCCCAATTTGTAAATGTCTGTAACATGAAAACCGGAATATCGAGAAAATTGTCATCAACCGTTTTCACTGACCACTGTACACAACGTTATTCGTAATAAAAGTATGTCTACGTCGTGCAATAAAAACATCAAGGAATTCCGTCGTACGTGTTGATATATTTGCTTCGCTTATTCCTCATTCCTTCGGGGCTTGCAGAACGTTTATTTTGAATCGGTCGTTCCATTGTTCCGCTGAGCAATCCGTGTACCTGAGGTCCCTTTTTTCGGGTATCCAAAATTCCCAACTTGACGAGGAACGAGCTCGCAGTCTCGTTTTGCCTGCGGAGCTCAACGATAGGTCTGATTTTTGAAGAAAAATTCTTTCGTTTAGCAATGACGAAGAAAATTCGTTGTTGATCTGGAATTGGTCTTTTGGAGAAATTGGAGTGTCCATTGGTCTATTTGAAGTCTATTGGTCTATTTTAAGTCCATTGGTCCATTATCAGAGACCATTGGTGCATTTTAAGAGTCTATTGGTCCTTTTTAAGCTAATTGGTCTATTTTTAAAGACCATTGATCTTTATCAAGACCATTGGTCCATTTAAGAGGCCATTAGTCCATTTTTTCGAAAAAATATCATAAATAATAGTAATTGGAAAAAAAAAGGTGGAAATATGAGAAAAATCGATATCGTGATTTTGACGACGTGGGTGATAGCATTGGCGATCGTCGAAGCTGATTTTCGACTGGAGGAAATCGCGAGGGTTGATTCTCTGAATCCAGAAAGCGTTGAATATCAATTCGACGAGAATTCTCATCGCCTCGGTTCTTTGGAAAATGATGGCAACTGGAAAATTAGCGATGATGAAAATCGCCACGTAAATGCGAAAAGTGCCGAAGAGAATCATCAGAAAGTATTGAAATTCGGCGAGCGAGTTTTGGACACGATTAAAAAGTACAGGATATTGAAGGATGAGGTCAAACGATTGAAATCGGGCCAATATCGAATCGATTGGTGGAAAAAAGATCGCCGTTTGGGGAGAATGAGAAGGAGACTTCTGGAAGAATTGGCGAGGAAACCCGAGCTCGAAAATCATTTGAACAACTTAGGTTGGAATGCTACGATTAGAGATAAAGGAATTCCCAAAAAAACGAGTTATTCCGGACCCAAAGATGTCAAAAAGGTCGCTTTCAAGTCACGAAACAGCTGCGAGAATTCTATTCTGTACAAAGCACTGACCGGTAACTTTGAGGACTCTTCCAGCTTCGATTTCGATAAGTTCGATGGGAAATCAAAAAACGAAGAGCCCGCCATCTTTGTTTACATGAAAATCGTGCCCGTGAAGCCAAAAAGAATTAATCGTAAGGATGGCACCGCGAAATCTGGTATGGCCGATTCGCCGATGAAATTCAACCTGGATACCTTCGAACAGTCAGGTAAACAAATTAAAGTGAGAGAAAAAAAAGAACACTTGTGAACAAGCACGGTGAAAAATTAAAAATTGATTCGATGAATATATAATTTAGTGATTTAATTTTTTAGGCTCTTTGTTACTTAAGAAATATTTCGTGGTTTATAAAGATGGGTTACGCAATACAGCACCTTTATTTTTGTTGTTTTGTAGTCAAAAGTTGAAAAATAACTAATTTTTCATCCATATTTAGGAAAAATCACTAAACTATATAATTACCGATAATTAAATTATAATTAATTATTTTACTTTACTTAATAATCGATTTATTTAATTATTGCTCAATAATTAAATCTTCATGAAAGATCATATTTTGTTAAAACGAGGTTTCATTTAGCGTTTTGAAAACTATTAAATAGTTTTTTTTTTCAAATTAAATTTAGATGTTTACTTATTTTATTTATAATTATTAATTATAATTAGATTATAAAAGAAAGCTTGGAACACTCGACTTAAAAAATATTTAACAAATTAGATAAATCCTGTTTCATTACTTGTTTTTAATACGATTTTTAATATCAATTAGAAAAATTATCGCCAAACGTACCAGGATTTTGTTTAATAAATCTAAGACTGTATTGCAGCAAATTAATTTAAATCTCCTTAAACGTAACTCCACAAAAAAAAATCAAAAATAAAATGAAGCAGGTGCGACTTGAAAAATTTCGAATTAAGTAGGAATCATTCGAGGAACGAAAACGAAACAGCATACTTTTCGAAATGGCAAATGACACGTGTTGCGAAGTATTCATCCAAAGGCTATGAATATTTACGAGACGTTCGATCTATCAAGATCCGAAATGAAGTCGCGTCTATACGGAATTACGTAACCTAATACGATTACTGAATTTGTTTTTCCTCGATAATGAAGGCGTACCCAGTCACTTTTGTTTCTGCGAGAATCTAGAGAAAATATACGATTTTTTGAATGTATTAATATTTTTGAAAAATCATAAATACCAATGTTACTACAAAAATTATTAAACTAGAAATATTATCAACAACCATCTACTAGAAATATCGGATTTATCAATTATTAGACATTAAATGATTCCGTTTTGAAAAAAATTTTTTTTTGAAAATTGAATATCAAAATTTAAGGTCACCCAGATTTCGACACGATTATTGAATTTGTTTTTCCTCGATAATGAAGGCGTACCCAGTCACTTTTGTTTCTCCCAGTATCTAGAGAAAATATACGACTTTTTGAATATATTAATATTTTTGAAAAATCATAAACACCAATGTTACTACAAAAATTATTAAGCTAGAAATATTATCAACAACCATATACTAGAAATATCGGATTTATCAATTATTAGACATTAAATGATTCCGTTTTGAAAAAAAAAATTTTTTCAAAATTGCATATCAAAATTTAAGGTCACCCAGATTTTGACACGTCTAAGATCGGTATCGTGGACGTTGAGAGCCGAGACCCGTTGATGACAAATTCCATCGAGTCGTCCTCGATGAACGAAGATGGCGAGTCGATCGAAACCGATCGTTTGTTGCAATTGATACCTCTGATCGTCGACGAGCTGCGTAACGATCGTTTGAGCAACGAGGAGAGACGCGCACTCTCCTGGATATTCGGGAAACGTCTTTGGTTGCTTCTAGAGCAAGAAGCATCGAAAAAATCGGATGAAACAATGGACAAGGATTTAGCGATTTTTCTCGTCAAGGGAGAGCTTCCGGAAAACGAAATGGGGGAACGACGACGAAGAAGACTAACCAAAACTTCGTCTGTTAGATTCGATGAAAATCGAGACTCCGAAATACCGATTTTTCGGGACGATCGCTCGATGAATACCGATCGCGATCTCAAAAGTATCGATCAGAATTTCGGAAAGGAAAGAGCAGAGAAAATTTCGACTTTGGACAATTTTTATCGAGATTATTACGAGAAAATGAACGACCGGATGAGCCTCGTGGAGTTGATCGATTTTTCAGCTCCCGCAAGAGAAAAACGATACGAATCGAACGAGATGAAAGAAAGATCGAGAGAGTGAACGATAATTGTCATTATTTGGTATGTTTGCTGTTTACACGGAATTTTATGCCTTCAGTCCGGATTTTTCATTTTGATTTTTCTCTCTCTGTCTTCCTCTCAATCGAGGTTTTATTTTTTTTTGGAAGATCTAAAAAATGAACGATAATTGTTATTATTAAACACATTGGTGTCAGATAGGTGTTTTATGCTTTTAATCCTCCGATGTCTTCATTTTTTATTTTTCTCTCTCTGTTTCTCTTTTTCTCTTGCTCTCTTTCTCAGCTTGCTCTTTTCTTTCCCAAAATCGAAAAAGTCAACAATTGTCATTACTAGACACGTTGGTCGGAAAATCGAAGTTTTGTGCTTTTAATTGTCCGGAATTTTCGATTTAACTTTCTCCCCCTCCCTCTCTCTCAGATTTTTCTGTTCTTTTGCAAAAACGAAAAAGTGAATGATAATTGCCATTATTACGTACATTTTTCGTCAGCCCAAAGTTTTATGCTTTCAATCTTCGGAAATCTTTATTTTGATTTTTCTTTCCTTCTCTCTCTCTCTCTCTCTCTCTCTCTCTCTTTCTCTCTCTCTCTTTCTCTCTCTCTCTCTTCCTATCTATTACTCAATTTTTTCTCTTCTCTTGCAAGATAAAAAAAAGCAACAATGATTGTAATTATTCGGCTTTTTTTCCCAATCGAAAAGTTATATGCTTTTAATTCTCCGGAGTTTTCATTTTGATTTTTTTTTCCTTGTATATCTACCTCTATATACTTCTTTTTTTTATTATCGAAATAACAACTGAACATGTGTATCATTAATTCCACTGTCCAGTGCTGGAGCGATATAAATAAATTATTTCTTTTTCGAAGACACGTAGGAGTCCACAATTTTCTAACAGAGCACTTGGCACACCATTTTTTTCCCCTCTCCTTGGCCCCACCAACGTACTCGGTTGTTTGCACAAATGTATCGTGGATTGCACAGATGCTTCACGAATCGTGACACGTTTGGTTGCTCATGAACGTTCCACCGTTCGATCGCTCATTCTCGGTCTCCACGCGAGGAAAAGGTAAGATGAAAAATGATGAAAAACCTTCTCGCGTCTATGTCTACGATAGCACCAAACAAAAATTCATATAATTCATTCAGCCATGCATCATTTTGCCGGATCGATGAAAGCCAGTATCTCCTTTCCTATCTAACGATCACACTCGTTTTGCGCCGTGGAAAAAAAGTCGTCTGACGTCAAAGAGAACAAAAACAACAAAAAAAAACATAGAAACGTCGCAAAGTTCCGAAATAACCCTCGGTCTTTTTGGGAATTTGGGCTACTCAAAAATGGTCGTAAGTTCGACCATCTTTTTATTCCCTCTTTAAATAGTTCTGCAAAAAGGATTTTTGAAAAAATCGATATAAACTCGTTTTTTTTTACTATTGCAAAAAAAAAAGAAGAAAAAGTTACTAGGTGATGTTCTCGAGAAGAAAAATTGTGCAGATGGTTCATTTGGTTAGTTCAAGGGATTGGGCTATTGGGAGGATCAAAAAGTCAGGGTCATGAAAAAACAAATCGATGTTGAAGACATACGCGAAATGATTGGAAAATCGTTTCGATGTTTCTTTTTATGTGTATAAACAAAATTGTGGATAAACACAATTTTTATGTGTGTAAACAAATTTTCATTGAAAAATGAAATTAATTGATTTTTTAATCGGTTGTAAATAATCTAGTGACATACCTTCGAACATAAGGAATTTGAAGTAAATAATTTAATATAATAATAATAATTTAAAAAGGAGGGAAACGTAGTTTTTAAAATCTACATCGCCTCGTACATGTCCAACCTTACAATGAGTCAATTTACTTAAAAAATTAATCCTTGGAAGTGTTGATTTTTCACTTTCAATAATAATTGAATTCAAATTCGACGACGTAGACATGTGCTTTACTGCGGTTTTGTCAATGACTGTACATCTGTTCCAACTATCTCACAAAAAGAAAATCTCAATTTTTTAATTCAATTAATACATTCAGATCATCTCATTATTATCGATAATGATTGCTCATTAATTCATTGTTAAATAAATGTTTTTTTTTCCATAAATTCACTGTTAAACGTAACAACACGATTATTCAAAACTCAGCCTAACCTGTAATCGCATGATCCTGAATTTTAATAATATATTTTTTTAATCGTTGTTAAATCACTAATAAAAAAGTTATCATGAATAATATCGATCAAAGTTAACCAAAGTGTATCAAATTTCAAATCGATACATTCTTTAGCCATCTGTAGTTTTTTTTTTTGTAATCACAAGTCCCTCATGAGTTTGAGTTGCTTCGAGCAATTTTATTCAATTTTTAGAGAAGTCACTATTAACCCCTTAATGGTTACTTTTGACAGTGACTGCAAATGCGTACAAGTGCCATACTAACGTCTGTAAAAATCGCTCGATGAGTTCAAATTATTCATAGCTGTGTCATAATAGTCTTTTTGTAGCCACCAACCGGTAGCTGATCGTTGTTAAGCTCCCGTTGGAAGGAACAGATTTATTTTTGTACCGAGATAGCGAGGCTTCTCTCCTTATAACGTCTATTTCTAGAAGGCCGCGTCTAGTCGTGTCATCTCTAAATTTCAGTCAACCATGAATTTCGAACGAGAATGTCATTGTCTTTCATCCAGATTTAAGATCCAATCGCCTTTTTCGTTTCTCCTCTAAGTTGCGAAGTAAAATTCGATGTAAAAGCCCGTTTTAAGGGCCCCAGAATTTTATTTTAAATCCGACGAAACGGCCCAAATCTCAGAGCTCAAAATCAATGCAAAAGGAAATAGTGAAATCGGGAAATCCCAAAACCAAAAACTATCGGAAAATTATATTCTCCTAACCTGTCTTTGAAAAAAAAACCAATTGCCCCGAAATAGGCTATTGGGCCCAAATGCCCCAAAACGGGCCCTTGGGCTTGTATGACCCAAAATAGGCTATTGGGCCCAAATGCCCCAAAACGGGCCCTTGGGCTTGTATGACCCAAAATAGAACCTTGGACCCAAACGATCTGAAATAAGTCCTTGGGCCCAACTGATGAGAAATAGGTTTTTTATTACAACTGAGCCAAGATAGGCAATTGGGCCCAATTGACCCAAAATAGGAAATTGGGCCCAAAAGACCCAAAATAGGCAATTGGGCCCAAAAGACCCAAAATAGGCAATTGGGCCCAATCGACCCAAAACCGGCCCTCGGGCTCAGCTGACCCAATATTTGACCTTGGGCACAACAAACTTAAAATAGACAATTGGGCTCAACTGACCCAACAGTTGGATCAACCTTTGGACATATTCTTCAACGATAGGGTACGAAAATATACCTAGGAATAAACGAGTCCATTTAGGAATATTTCAAGATCTTTTCAAATCCTGATTTATACATAGATACACGTATAGAAAGTGTTTCCAGGGTTGAATGCCCTTCGATTTCCGGCCTTAGCAACTCCGCGAGTTCAGGATGGTATTTCTCGTCTTCACCCTGGCAGCCTTTTTTTTTCGTCTTTCCCACCCGTATAGTTGTGCCGTCTCCGCCTCGTTTCACCTCCTCCTCCTCCTCCTCGACCTCATCATCTTCCGCTTTTTTCTGTACTGCATCCCGAAACCCAATAGCCCTGTATGGCACGGAGCCCTCTAGGACGCACTTCGGCGACAGGACTATTTCCTGTGACGGTGTGATCACATTGACAGAGGAGGAGTGGGGAACCGGATGAGAAACCACAAATCCAAAGTCCCTCCAAGTTGCGCTGCAGCTTTTGCAGCGCTAAAAGAGAGAAAAAAAGAAGAAGCTTCTGCACTTAGTTATGTGTGTGCATTTATGATCTTGGGCCAAGGTGATGTTACACAAGCGGTACACCAACTTCGTGGAGGCGATCAGCAATCGTAGCTTTTTTGGAGCCAGGTTGGATTTTTTCAATTGCTGACTTTTGACAGACTATGAAGAACTGCTCATCAACTGGATCTGACTTTTTCTGGAGCCAATGAAGAGCTGTTTTTCGATTGGATCTGACTTTTGATGGCGCCAATGAAGAGCTGTTTTTCGATTAGATCTGACTTTTGATGGAGTCAATGAAAAGCTGTTTATCGATTGACTATGATCACTTTTGAATTGGATCTATCAAAACAGCTAATACAGAGGCTAGTAAAATAATAGGCCAATTAAAAACCATTTTCTACGTCGATCTGTTTAGAGATTGACGTGAAGAACCTATGAAAAGATTTGTTTACTGTTTTACAATTGGATCTGATTTTTGATACCTAACGAAAAGCAGGTTCTCAGTTGGATCTGCTTTTTGATAGCTAATGAATAACTGTTTTTTTCAATCGGCTCGGAATTTTGATAGCTAACAAAAAGCTAGGTTTTAATTGGCCCTATCTTTCGCCAGCTGATGTAATAACTGTTTTTCAATTAGAGTTGACTTTTGAAAACCAATCGTTCTAAATTGACTCTAATTTTTGACAGCTAATGAAGAGTTGTTTTTCAATTGGATCTGATTTTTGATAACCAATGAATACCAGTTTTTCGAATGGTTCCAGTTCTTTCCACTTTCATCAGATTCGGATAACGGGCGAGTAAAAATACTCGATCGAGGTTAACTTGGGACTTGAAGCCGTTTCATCAAAACCCTTTTGAGCGCCAGCTGCGTGTGCATATCGCAAATACGCACACGACGGGGTGTACAAGTGTAACGAGTACTCACTTTCCGTTGTCCGCAAAAGCGAGACTCTTTTGCGTGAAAGTCTCGTATCGCAGTTCCGGTACGTTTTTACCTCGATACCTTCCGCACCGCCCTTCACTTTTCGACACTTCCTCACTTGATATCGGAGAACTTACGAACGGATCGCAACATCCGATGAGAATTATGCGGGCTTATTGCTTGTGGGGGCATTGGCTCTTTTTCGCTCGAACATTTAGCTGAAAAACAAAACTTTTGTTCAATATCAATTTTGAGCTCTTATTGTAATTAATATCGATCTCATTAAACAAAAAAAGCACATTTTCTACATACTCAAAAATCCTATATATAAAATCGATCAATTCACATTTATGGTAACACTATAACATTTTTTTGAACGTTCGGGCATTTTTATAGCTTTTTTGATTTTTGATAAATTAATTTTTGTAAATAAAAAATAACATTTTATTTCTGTTAATTTTTCGTTTGGTAGAAAATAAAATACAAATATAAGGCTTCATGTATTATTAAATTAGTTGAGTGTAAGGTTAAACCCATACGACACGATCTAGTCTTGTAAATCCTCGATTACCCCATTTTGGATAAACTTTTTGACCAACGGTTCATTCCAACAATCCCTCAATGCAAAATCGTTGATTAAACATTCGAATGAACAAAAAACAAGATAAGCAGAGTTAACATTTCGAACTAGGAATTTTGGAAAATGTTTCGAAATTTCGATGCGAGCTAAAGTATTTTTCGGCGTTCGTATAATCCCTAAAGGCCCTGGGTGCGCTCTTGGTGTGCACGTGTATATGCACACGTTCTCCTCTGCTACTTCGAGAGAGGAGAAAAACCTGAACGAGAGAGAAAGAGAGAGAGAGAGAAGAACAGATAGACAGACAGAAAATGCTGAAACTCACGAAACGTACTTGGGTTTTCAGTTGTGCCGATCTTTTTCGTCTCTCTTTCTCTCTCTTTCTGTGTCTCGGGGTCCGTTTTCTTTTTGCCTCTCTTTTCCGCTTTATGGGGGGAAACGACAGAAGAGACAGCTGTGGGACAGCTGGCAGCGCGTGCCACGAACCTATGGGGTCTCTTCGCTTTCAGTTCGTCTTTCTCGCTCTCTCCCTCCCCCCCTTCTTGCTTTCTTACTCTATCTCTTTTGCACTTTTATTTTTCCTTGCCTTATGTCTGCATGTACCTCATCTCTCTCTCTCTCTCTCTTTTTTTTTCTTTCTTTTTTCCTTTCTCTCTCCTTCTCGTCTTCCTTGATCCTCCGCGAGCTCTTTCGAACTTGCAAATGATGATATCCTGTGCCACCGTTCTCATATACGTTCGTATGTACCCAATACTTAATGCGAGTTCCTAACTCTTCGCACCCCAGAAATGTAACCCAACATTTTCATGCCTTTTCACAATTTTTTATCAAACTTGACATATTATGTAAAATGCAAAACGAAAAATTGATGTTTCAGCTAGTTTCGAAATTAGGAGAGTGCTAGGAACTCTGAAGTTTTGTAAATATGTATTTAAGGGGAGGCAATGCATGATTTGACTCAAAATAGAAAGAAAAATATCCATCCATATCCACAAATGAAATTTTACTTCATAGGCTTTACAAAATTTGGCCACAAGGCTGTTGAAAATTTACTGTTATTACTCAACGACATTATTTTTGTTATTTCCATGATTTTATTTCCACAAATTTACATAAACTTTGTTTGCACAATGCTTATTTAAAAAAAGAGTGTAACAATAATATCTCCAATAACTTATGCCCCAATTAAAATTCGTTAAAAAAACTGATCTGATAAAATTGATTAAACATTTCAAATAATTGCCAGCTCTGCCCAGCTTTTATTTACAGTCAGATACAGGTGACTTGTTAAAAGAAACTGATTATTTTCTACTCTAAATTATTTTATGTATTTTATACAAAAGCTTAATTCTTTTTCAATCTTTTTTTTTCACTTTTCCGTATCCAACCGATTCCTCGTTTTTCAACAATTTTCGAACCCAGGATAAAAATGCTTATAGAAAACTGAACAATCGAAAAGTTCGTTTTTTTGAAAAATTGAATATTTTAAAAAAATACTGGAAAGGCACCGTCGGGTGTTTTGGGTAAATCGCAATTTTGACGCCACGTGGCAGAGGAAAACTGTTGATTTTTGACGCTTTTGATTTTCGATCGCGAAACGAGCGTGGAGTCGATGAGTGCGAGAGGCAAAATGGGAGAAGAGAAGAAACGGTGCTTCGTTGGGCGAAGTTCCAGGTTCGTGTTGCGGAGAGCAAGAACGAGATGTAACAGCTGCCAAAGCGAGTCCAACGATAATTCGAACAGCTGATACACCGTAAAAGACCACCACCTCGACTTGTTGGACTTCTCGTTGGTCCCCGCACGCCGAGCTGTTTTTTATTCAACCCCCCCTCTGCCGATCTCCAGCCGTTTAGGCTTACCGTAGCGATGTACTTTTCTCTCCATCTCTTTTTCTATTTTTCACTCGATTTCGCGCGTGTGCCTCACGAATTTTTGTTCACCGTCCAGAAATTTTTTTTTTTTAATTTACGTAAAAATAAATAAATGGCATGAACGTCAATTGTATCAAGCAAACTCGATCCAGAGTCGATCTTCAATAATCGAAAACTCAAATTTCGAGTAATCGTAATTAATAAGGTAATTAATGAAGGTCAATGACTGATGAAGATAAACATTTTGACTGCATCACATTTATTTTTGACCCCAGATAAATCCGATAATTATTGATTTTAAAGAAATCGCAGTGCTGCGAATAAATAATTAAGGATGCGGTCGACAATGATAACAGTATTAATAATTATTATCATTATTATATCGATATTCATAATAATAATAATACCAATTATGAATTTTGTAAAAAGCTTTATAAAAAGTTGTGCAAATAAAACTCTACTATATATAATACTAATTATTATATATATTTAAATATAATAATATAAATAAATAACAGTAATCTTATATTATTAAATTATTAATTTTTATTCCATTGCCCAATGTAATTTATTTCTTTTTAATTATACTAACATTTTTTAATACAATTTCCGAATTTTATTACATAGTAAATCATTTCACTCGATATAAAAAAGCAAATGAACGCATAAAGAGTATTTACAATGTTCCACATTCAATTGATGTGAAAAAAAAAACAAAATTGTTTCAAGAGTAAAAATCCTCGAGTGCGTAGGATACGAAAATGAAACGCAAATTGCAACGAAACGAGAACATGGGTTTTTTGGGTTTCCATAGTTGGGCGAAAAGCGAGAAAAGACACCCGAAGGAAAATTGGAACGAGTACGGCACTGAAGTGCCGCGTGTGTGTAGGATCAGCCGAGCACACAGCACATCTGTGCGTACGGAGAAAGAGAGAGAGAGAGAGAGAGAGAGAGAGAGAGAGAGTGAGAGAGAGAGAGAAAGAGGGAGAGAAAAAGAGAGTGAGAGAAAGAGGGAGAGAAAAAGAGAGTGAGAGAGGGTAAGAGAAAAAAAGAGTGAGAGAGAGGGTAAGAGAAAAAGAGAAAGAGAAATAGTAAGAGAAAAAGAGAAAGAGAGAGAGAGAGAGAGAGAGAGAGAAAGAGAGAGAGAAAAAGAGAAAGAGAGAGAGAGAGCCCAAGAAGAAACGAAACAGACGAGGAAAGGATTGTTGGATCACGAGGGGTAGAAGTGGGGTTCGGGGAAAGAGGGTTTCTGTAATATCCAATGAGATTCGTCGGCCCAGGAGGTTCCGGCGAACCAGCGAACATCGCGGTCGCCTCAAACCTTGATCGGCATTCGCACGTGGACCTTCGCAAGAGTCGGGTGTGTGCGCGTGCTCGAGAATTCGGTGTATCCTC
>JAPYZJ010004481.1:0-17577 GCA_030522765.1 Ophioninae sp. B BG-2022a | reverse complement strand
TCTTTATTTTATTAGAATTTTTATTTTTGTTTATTAGAATCTTTATTTTATTAGAATTTTTATTTTTGTTTATTAGAATCTTTATTTTATTAGAATTTTCATTTTTATTTTATTACAATTTTTATTTTTATTTTATTACAATTTTTATTCGAATCGAATTTGAAAATCGTGTAGTTTTCTTCGTCTCGCGCGGTGGGCTAATTTTCCTCTTTGAGAAATCGATGTTTTTATGTGAACGGCGTTTGCGGTGAGTAATTTAAATACTGCTAGAATAGGAAATTCTGATGGATCTAGACGGGCGGAGAATCCAAGAATAGAAATAACACGCGAGTCGGGCGGTGGCTTCTCGCGAGCTCGCGCACGCTCGCCCACCGCGCGGAGACGACGGCGGTAGCTTTTTCGTCAGAGACGGTGAGAGAGAACGAGAGAAAGAGAGGGAGAGAGAGAGAGAGAACTACGACCGCCTAGACCCGCCGGCTAGACTCGGACTGTAGTTATAGAGAACGCCCAAGAATTCCGAATGTTTCCACGTAAATAATGCGAAAGTCGAATCCCGAAGAATTTCTGAGACAAATATCGTCGAATTATCCGATAACCAAATACTGCACTTCGAAACGAAGATTGATCAATTTTGACGTCAACGTTTCCTCAAGTAATGAAAATAAAAGTGAAATTTAATATAAATTTATTTCATTAACAATAAATTAAATAATAAATTAGAAATAAATGAAAAAGTGATAAAAAATAAAAAAATATATATATATATATTTTTTTTTTTTATTCAACGAAGCATACTATTTGTCAAACTCCAGCATTCAGGTTTGAGACTTTTAAACTAACATTTTTAGAATTGATTATGGAGTACAAAAAAAATCGCAAAAATACTAGTAAAAATTAAACTATATTTATGAGCATTAAAACCTCTTTTGGTAAATTCGTCCACATCGTTTTTCCCTGGGATATTCGATTTTTTGTCCAATGGCGATTTAGCAAATTCCAAAAAAAAAAAAAATGAAAGTAAAGAATGACAGAAAAATAAAAAAATTGCCTCAAGATTCAATTGTTTCAAAATGATCTTGAAAAATGACAATAAAATCGAAACTCGTTAATATTTTATATCTTTTTACAAAAATTAAAAAAATATATATGTAAATTTATTAAAAAAAAAAAAAGAAATTTCACATTAATTTAAACAACAAGAAATCCTGTGTAAAAAAAAAATTTATCTCACAATCGAAAATCTTCTGCAACTCTTTTTCAGCATCCGGCTCTGATATTTGAATAAAGTTTTTTTTTTTCTTTTTTTTCGTTTTTTTTTTCTTTTTTTTTGACAACCCAAACACGGATGCAAACTGGACCAACAGTCTTTCAAAGTCATCTGACATTTCGGCTTGAGTTCCGGTACATTTTTTTTTTATTGCATCGACAGGAAACGAGAAGTGAAAATATTTGATTGAATATTTATAACCAGCCGAAGATCGCCAGGAAGGTATGACAGTGACGTTACGAGACTCTCGAGTGCCGCGGTAATGCATACGAGATTACGCATATTGCACGAGAATGGTAATTCGAGTTGTTCAACTTCAGCTTTATTGATATTCGAGGAACGCGATTTCCTTCCTGCGCGAAAAAAATTAATCGTTGTTTCCTGCGAATTCTCGACGTACTCGTTAATTATGAATTGCGTCATTTTGTCAGATAATTAATTATGCAAAAAGCGATAAACATATTTACGTGCATCCACCTGAAAAATTACAGAGAAACAAAAATTCGACAATTTTATTTTCTTATTTTCGTGACGTAGGTATTTTACAAAATATTAATAGCAATTTATTCGAAATCGTATTCATATATAAATAAATGAACGATAAATAAATATGTAGTATTCATTCATTATTCATACAAAAACTGATAAACATTGATATAATAATAATAATAAGTAAATACGAGTAAAAAAAAAACAAAATGAAATAAATAAATAAATCAATTAATAACAATCTGAAATTCTTAGTTATTCAATTTCCACGTTATTTTCACAGGTATCAAAAAATGTAAAAAATTTGGTTATCATAACTAAACAATAAATAAATAAGATAAACTTATTTATTATTTGTACAAATAATAATAACGATAAATAAAAATGATAATAAATAAATCTAGAAACATAAAAAAATCAAAATATAATGGATAAATATATAGTAAACAGCCACAAGATGTCGAATAACATTTATAATGTTATTAAAAATATTCATGTACCTATATTTTCGTAAGTGAATCGACTTTTGTATTTTTATAAATAAATCGATTTTTCAGTTGTTTTGTACCTATATTTGCATAAGTGAATCGACTTTTGTATTTTGATTAAAAAATCGTTTTGTAAATTGTTTTGTATCGTTATTAAATAAATCGGTTAAATAATTTATATTATTTATATATTAAATAAATCGTTATAAAATAAATAAAAATAAGGGGATTTGTTTCGTTATTAAAAATATATATGTACAATTGCGCAAATAAATCGACTTTGAACTCGAAGGCCCAGGAATCGAGTCGACTGAATAAAGCCTCTGATCGAGAGAGTAATGCACGGTTACCGATCTGTTAGCGAGTGACATGCCCTGCGAGGAAAATAGCAAGAGAAGTAGATGTAGGCAGCGATACAGCTCGAGCAGGAGCAAAATCGCTCGATAGGAGGGCGGAGGGTGTGGAAGCGATAAATCGCATTTGAAGGTAAACAGGTGGTGTAGGTGGGCTGTCGCGATAGATCTCGATCGCGTTATGAGGCATCTTGGCTTTACGCTTCGCTTGCGGTATGGTCGCCAGGAATTCCGGAATTCCGCCTTCGATCCTTAACGGACCTCGACCAATGTTCCGCTTTTTTATTCCTTTTTTTTATTTTTTTTACAAACTTTTATGCAAATTCATTTGCTGTCAGATGCAAAATGGAAAATCGATATTTTACTCTCTTCTAGTTAGAACTATGAAATTTTGCAAACGTGCTATCGATTCATCGTTAAAAAAAAAAACAAAAAAATCTGTAGATTTTTTTATTTTTCGGGTAATAAAATCAATTGATTCAATTATTTTATTTTTATCGGATTATTTAATTTTTTGATGACGAAATTTATTGAATTTTTTAAATTATGAAATTAATTTGATTTCTTTAGATAAAAAATATATTTCTATGATGCTATCGATTCATCATTAAAAAAAAAAACAAAACAAAAATCTATAGATTTTTTTACTTTTCGGGTAATAAAATCAATTGATTTAATTATTTAATTTTTATTGGATTATTTAATATCTTTGATTCCGAAATTTATTTAATTTTTTAAATGATGAAATTAATTTAATTTCTTTAAATAAAAAATTTATTTAATTTTTATAGATAAAAAATATATATAAAAATATATTTATATGTAAAAAAATTTCATTAAATAAAAAATATATTCAATTTCTTTAATTGAGAAATACAATACCAAAAAATTAAATTTCTCTCTTTTTCAAAATATTAAGAGTAGCATGCCAAAGTGTACGTCCATTCGACGATCCACCGCGTCGTACAATCAATCACTGGATACAAACCGGATAATCTTTTCATCAAGATTTCTCCAACATCTCTTGATTTTCGTGGCGGATTTTTTTTCGAATGTTTTTCCGGTGTTCGATTTAATCGTTGAATCGATCGTGCAAGAAGAATAAAAAAAAAGGGGAATGGAAGGGAATTCTTAATAATTACTTAACTTAAATTCAACTTTTTTTCTGATCAGCAATAACATTAAAAGTGATCGAAAGGGTCAAACTTATCATTCAAAAATCACACTTATCACTATAAACGTACTTCAGATACGGATAATATTAAATTGTATTTTGTCGTTTGGCGCAGATAGGAATCTGCGGATAATAATCGTCGAGGTTTTACGCCTCGAGATAAAGTCCGCTGCTGCGCTGAAAACGTTTTTTTTTTACTTTTTTCTTGTTCTGATTTTAAAAATTTTTTTTTTGTTTGGATTTTTTTTACTTTTTTTCTTGTTTTGATTTTTTTTACTTTTTTCTTGTTTTGATTTTTTTTACTTTTTTCTTGTTTTGATTTTTTTTACTTTTTTCTTGTTTTGATTTTTTTTATTTTTTTCTTGTTTTGTTTTTTTTTACTTTTTTCTTGTTTTCTTTTTTTTTTTTTTTTTTCTTTATCGGAACTTTGTGTTACGACCAGTGACACGATTATTCGCGTTACATCGTTTACTCGTTGTATGACATAATGGAGACTGGACGCACGCGAGAGAGCTCAGTAATGAGGGAGTTTAACGTCGATGTATTTCTCCTCTCGTAATTGCTCGTTAAAATGGCCAAATATTTATGCGTTCTTCTCGATATGGCGCTGCAAATGTCTCTTCCTGAGAAAAGAGAGAAGCCAAGGAGTAGGTGGCAAATTACTGCGTGGGTGTTCAACGATCTCAACAAGGATACTGACCTCATCCATAAGAATCATCAACTCGCCACTCAAATGCTTCCAACCGTCAAAAATATATTACAATTAATATTCCCGATTTTTGTTTTTAAAATCTGGAATTTTTTGATATTTTTTTAATCTGGAATTTTTTGATATTTTTTTAATCTGGAATTTTTTGATATTTTTTTAATCTTTTTTTTTCGATTTGAAAGCATTTGGGTTTTTTTCAGGAAACAGGTGAATTCTGGTTTTTAATAGTGTAGTTTTGGGGTGGGGTAGAAAACTCGAAATAGAATTGACCAGAAGGCTCAAAATTACGAATTTGAATATTCTGAAAATACAATTTTGGTAAATTTTTGGGTTTGTTTGGGTTTGTTTAAAATCAAGGCTTTAAAATCCAAACTAACGAACCCAAACAAAACCAAACAAATTTTTGTAAACCTTTACGAAATTTGTGGTTTCGAACTATTAAAATCCGGAATTTTGAGAACCCAAACAAACCTAAACAAACAATAATAAATTACAGAGATTATTTATTTACATTATTTTATTTAAATGAGAGAAGGTTCAAAATTCCGAATTTGAATTCCGCAACTCCCAAATTTGGTAAATATTTGGATTTGTTTAAAATCAAGGCTTTAAAATCAAACTAACGAACCCAAACAAACAATAATAAATTTCAAAGATTATTTATTTACCCTATTTTATTTAAATGAGCGAAAGCTCAAAATTCCGAATTTGAATATACCGCAACTCCAAATTTGGTAAATATTTGAGTTTGTTTGGGTTTGTTTAAAATCAAGGCTTTGAAATCAAACTAACGAACCCAAACAAACAATAATAAATTCCAAAGATTATTTATTTACCCTATTCTATTTAAATGAGCGAAGGCTCAAAATTCCGAATTTGAATTCCGCAACTCAAAATTTGGTAAATATTTAGGTTAGTTTAAAATCAAGGCTTTAAAATCAAACTAACGAACCCAAACAAACAATAATAAATTACAAAGACTATTTATTGACATTATTTTATTTAAACGAGAGAAGACTCAAAATTCCGAATTTGAATTCCGCAACTCCAAATTTGGTAAATATTTGGGTTTGTTTAAAACCAAGGCTTTAAAATCAAACTAACGAACCCAAACAAACCCAAACAAATTTCGTAAACCTTTACGAAATTTGTAGTTTCAAATTATCAAAATTCGGAATTTTAAGAAAGGAATTATTAAATCGTGACTATGCGGGTGTGTGGGTCGTACCGAGAGCCACAGGTGTGAGAACTCTCACTTCTCTCTCTCCATCTTTCGATCCTTTCCACGGCAACTTCTTCGACGGATAGACACGTCGAGATTCATATAGTCGTAAGACAGCCCAGTGAGAATGTATGCTCCAGGGAACGGCTCAATCGAATACGAAACCGAGCACAAAACGAGTCAATTGTCCGATATATAATACGAACGCGATTTGCTCTCTCGCATCGCAGGTACTCGTATATTTCGTTATGAACGTATTATCGTTGTCGAATCGACTTAAATCATTGAAGTTTTAATCCCCTTATCATTTAATAGGCTCCCCATATTTAATTGAGCTCATAGCAGCTGGCAGATTTCCTTATCGGTTGTTTGAACAACAGTAGCATTAATAACAACAATAACAACAAAAAAATCAAAATCGTAGTATTATAGATAGTGTCAAAATGACACGTTAATTAATCTTGTGACTTTCGAAATATTGACGATAAAAAAGAAACCCAGAATTTAACTAATCAATAAGTGTAATAATAATAAAGAATGAAAAAAAACAATAATGAAAATAATTAATCAGTATCATGAATGTGAAGAAATTTAGTAAAGTTTCTTCTTTATTTTTTTATTTATTTTACTATCAAAATTAACATATATTTTACTTTAATTGTTATGACAATAATAATAGTTATTATTATTTAAAAAATAATAATAAAGAATAAAAAGAAAACAATAATGAAAATAATTACTCATTATCATGAATGTGAAGAAATTTAGTAAAATTTCTTCTTTATTTTTTTATTTATTTTACTATCAAAATTAACATATATTTTACTTTAATTGTTATGACAATAATAATAGTTATTATTATTAAAAAATAATAATAAAGAATAAAAAGAAAACAACAATGATAATAATTAATCTTTATCATGAATGTGAAGAAGTTTAGTAAAGTTTCTTAATTATTATTTTTTTATGATATTTTACTATCCAAATTATCATATATTTTACTTTAATTGTTATGACAATAATAATAGTTAGTATTATTAAAAAAATAAAAATAAAGAATTAAAAAAAAGCAACAATGATAATAATTTATTATTATTATAAATGTGAAGAAATTTAGTAAAGTTTCTTCACTACTTTTTTTTCATGCTATTTTACTATCCAAATTATCATATATTTCACTTTAACTGTTACAACAATAATAATAATAAAAATAAAATGATTTCAATGATACAATTGACAAAGAAGTTATAACAGAAAAAAAAAGATTAACTGACTTTTCCCAACATTATTGTATCAATAATAATTACACAAATAAAATGTAATAATAAATTCCGAAAGACAATAATTACGATAACAATGAACAATACCAACGTAATATTTTCTCCAATACTTAAAACTAATATTTCAATTGTTATAACATTATTATTATTATTTTTCTCTGTTTCATAGTCTGTTTGTTGCTATAATAAATTATTTTTAGCGTCAACCGGAAATTTGTAATTTTTGTTCCAAAAATGAATCTCAACGAGATAAATAATGATAATGCGTAATGATACGGATTTCTGGGTTTTGTATTGCGCATGTGTGCAAAGTTTATCCGTATAATGCACAAATAGACATGAGGTCGAAGACACGTGTGGGCAGACAGTTTCTCGCTCGCCGGTGTATACGTTATACATAATCACATCGATATTATCTCCCCCCCCCCTCTCCCCGCCCCTCCGGGAGTTCATAAAAATTTTAACGCGACTCCGTCGTACTGACTCGCCCGGTGAGGTAACCCGCGAGAAAATCTTGCATATCCGTCGCACGTCAACCGCGCGAGAGTTGCATTTTCACCTCGCCAGATTCTGCAACCGCAATTGTATTGAGAATTCAATGCGAGGCTCCGGCATCGCCGTCTGGAATCTGGGCTTTTTTCAATCTTTCTACCCGCATAATAAAGCGTTAGTCTGCTCCCTTAAGGCCTCAGGCCACTGTACAGTTTAAAAAAAAAAGGATGTATAATTCTTTTTTTTTTTTTTTTTTTTAAGCGAAACCATAAAATTAATGGGAATTACAAAATAGGGATTTTATCGTATGGGTAATTGTTTATGTGAAATTATTTTTTTCAGAACGATAAGTGTCAATATGGCGACTGGGGAAAATTTTTCTTCAGATCGTAGAAGACGATTTGAGTGGAAAAGAAAATCCCCATAAGGTGTTGGGGAATAGGTGAAATTAAAGAAATGCAAAGTTTGGGAATAGTTGGAATTTAAAAAAAAAACAAGCTTTGATTTTTTCCGACGATCGTAGTGGATGATTCGATCGTTAAAAAAATCCCCATAAGTTGATGGGGATTAGTTGAAATTCAAAAAAAAACAAAGTTTGCTAAATTACGAAAATTTATACTGAAAACTTTGCTGCAAATTAAATAAATTGATAAAAATAACTTTCTTGTGAATTAAAGTCCTTCGATTATAAAGTTCAAATATTTTTAAAATACTTCTGCATCTATCGTATATTACAAAATTTATGACAAATACATTTAAAAAATCCTCATTCCAAACCGCAACCTAAAAAACCCTATTTTTCATAAATTTATTATAAAATATTGAATAACATTTATAAATAAACCTACAGACTCAAAAAACCCTCATTATTGATAAAACCCTAAAATAAATTCGTAAAACCATTCAAATTCCCTCACATCATAAAATCAATAAAAATAACGATTTTTTTACCCAAATGCCTTTTCCTTCAAAAAATTCTGTATATCTGCATTGTAATGCCCATAAACCATACGTCCAGACTCGTGTTAAATGACTCGTAAAATATATCATTCCCATGATATATATTTTACAAGCCAAAAAAAACAAACCCAACTAACTAAATTTAAAAAAAAAGAAATAACCGTCAATTAAAAAAAAAATCCATTGAAACGTGTTTTCATTTAAGCGATTTCACTCAATCGTACGTTACGTTCTAACGAAGTATCACGATCATGGTTTCATTGACGTTTTATTTCTCTCCAGAGAAAAGCTGGAATCCAATGTGTCGCAATGAGCGCTGATGAAGGTCCGATAAAGGACACCCTATACATATACAAATGCACGGAGATTTTGCATTCTTGCCACCCCTCTACCCTGCCTTTTTTCCATGCCTCTTTTCCCCCCTCACCCTCTACTGTAAAAGTCGAAAGATCCAAGGCTGAACTCGTGCTAGTAGTTAAGGGTGTGCTTAGCGTGAAACGGCAATAAATACGCAATTTATGTGCCGCTGACTCCGTGACAACACACGTATGCGCTTATTGCATCAGCGACACTTTCGAGCATTAGCATATAACATTGTCATGCCTATGGGCACTAAGCTAGGCGTTTGTGGCAGCGCCCGGCGGATATATGTGGAACCAGTACCGTGATGACGGAACGGGTGACTGCGCATTCCTGATCAATGCAACGCCTTTGGTAAACTTAACGAAAAAATTGAAGAATACCAGTTCTTATCCGGGATGAGATGCGCAGTAGGATTCGAAAGAGTGGAAAGTGGCTAGTATGGTTTATGGGTAGAAGGCTAGAACTGGATATTCCAAAAGTTGGAAGGCTTAGAAAGCTACAGGAAAGGATATTCCAAAAGTTGCTGATCTAGCTAGGTTTAGCTCTGGAACTGAAAATCCAGAACTGGATTTCGAAAATTCCTGCCTTAGGAAAGTCTGTTGAGCTCCAGAACTGGATATTCCAAAAATGTCTTGCTCTTCTAGGTCTACCAAGCTTCGGAATTGGAATTCCAAAAGTTGGAAGGCTTAGAAAACTACAGGAAAGGATATTCCAAAAGTTGCTGGTCTAGCTAGGTTTAGCTCTGGAACTGAAAATCCAGAACTGGATTTCGAAAATTCCTGCTTTAGGAACGTCTGTTGAGCTCCAGAACTGGATATTCCAAAAATGTCTTGCTCTTCTAGGTCTACCAAGCTTCGGAATTGGAATTCCAAAAGTTGGACGGCTTAGAAAACTACAGGAAAGGATATTCCAAAACTTGCTGGTCTAGCTAGGTTTAGCTCTGGAACTGGAAGTCCAGACCTGGATTTAGAAAGATCCTGCAAAAGTTCCTAATGGTTCTGGACGAGCAAAAAATGTTGAACTCTGGAACTGGAAGTCCAGAACTGGATTCCTAAAATTTTTGACTTAGGAATGTCGGTTGGGCTCCAAAACTGGATTGCAAGTTCCTGCTGTAGGGAAATTGATTGATATCCAGAACTGGATATTTCATGAATTTCTGGGTTAGCTAGATCTACCAAGCTCTGGAACTGGAATTCCAAAATTTCTTGGAAACTTCTTGGAAAGGGTCTGAAACTTGAACTCTAAAAGTTCCTCGCCTCTTATCGAGTCCCTAGGAAGCTTATCAGGTTTGCTATCACTATGACAAAAGATTAGTACCTAATTCTAATTATTTAACTTGAGGATAATAAATCTTGAGGATGAAACTCGGATGCTGTGATCTCACCATCACCAAATTTGATAAGCCAAAGCTCGAGCTTGAGCCGAAAAATTTCCGGAATGGATTTTCTTAAACGTTGAGAAACGATGGGAAACAAAAACTACAAAAATTACAAAATGTCGAGACATTTTTTTTTTCATGCTCTATTGTGATTCTTTTTTGCGTGTACGAATTGGAGAAACTATTAGTCTAACGAGTAGGCAATTACATTAAAATTGAAGATTAAAATTGAAAATTAAAGAATAAAATTGAAAATTGAAGAATAAAATTGAAAATTGAAGAATAAAATTGAAAATTGAAGAATAAAATTGAAAGTTGAAGAATAAAATTGAAAATTGAAGATTAAAATTGAAGAATTGAAGAATAAAATTGAAAATTGAAGATTAAAATTGAAAATTAAAGAATAAAATTAAAAATTAAATAATAAAATTGAAAATTGAAGATTAAAATTAAAAATTGAAGAATAAAATTGAAAATTGAAGATTAAAATTGAAAATTGAATCCGTATTTTCGCTGCAGACTGAATACCAAATCTTCGGAGTATTCCTCCAGTATTTCTCCAAGTCCAAGTTCCAAGTTGTGCAATGTGTATCAACGAATAGATTCTACTGACTGGCAAACAGCATTGGCACACATCGCGGACGTTTCTACGATACCGGGAGCGGAAGATTGGATCGAGAATCTGATAATTCAACGTTAGTACTGATAGGCGGCGAGATCATTACGTATCACTGGCTCGTGATAACAATAACGTGGGATACGGCTGATGGAACTTTTTTCAAGCCTATTGTACGTCCAAAAAGATTAACATCGCGTATAGATCCGAACGATACCACCACTTACACGAACCTCCCGAATCGAAGCTACTTCCTCGCACTTGCGCTATCGCGGATTTCACCCGCCGAGTGCTCGATCGTTCCAACTCTTGCACTCGGTTAATCAAAGTTTCCATATGTTCCAGAAGTCTCAAAAAAAAGTCTCAAAAAAACGCCTAAAAAAAACTAAAAAAAACGCCTCAAAAAAAGTCTCAAAAAAACGCCGAAAAAAAACTCAAAAAAACGCCTCAAAAAAAGTCTCAAAAAAACTCCTAAAAAAAAGTCTCAATCAAACGCCTCAAAAAAAAGTCTCAAAAAAACGCCTAAAAAAAAGTCTGAAAAAAACGCCTAAAAAAAAGTCTCAAAAAAACGCCTAAAAAAAAAGTCTCAAATAAACGCCTCAAAAAAAAGTCTCAAAAAAACGCCTCAAAACAAAGTCTCAAAAAAAACGCCTCAAAAAAACCTCAAAAGTTCTTCCCGTTGATATTGACTGAAACACAGTTACGCATCTGATAATAAAGTATTGGGTTTGTTTGGGTTGGTCGCTAATGTCGGTTTGTTTATCACGAAAAAAAATTCGGGATTTTTTCGGGTACTGTTAGGGTTTTTGGTATGTTCAACTTCACAGGAAGTTCTCGTTCCGTTGCATAATGGTTAAGCTTAATTAGAGTTCTTCAATTTCTTCGATTTTGTCGAGCTTGAGCCGAAAAATTTTCGAAATGGATTTTTTTAAACGTTGGGAAACGAGGGGAAACAAAAACTATGAAAATTACAAAATGTCGAGAAATTTTTTTTGTTTCATGCTCTATTGTGATTTTTTTTCGTATACGAATAGGAGAAACTGTTAGGCTAACGAGTAGGCAATTACATTAAAATTGAAGAATGAAATTGAAAATTGAAGATTAAAATTGAAAATTAAAGAATAAAATTGAAAATTGAAGATTAAAATTGAAACTTGAAGGTTGAAATTAAAACTTGAAGAATAAAATTGAAAATTAAAGAATGAAATTGAAAATTGAAGATTAAAATTGAAAATTAACGAATAAAATTGAAAAATTGAAGATTAAAATTGAAAATTGAAGATTAAAATTGAGAATTAAAGAATAAAATTGAAAATTAAAGAATAAAATTAAAAATGAAAGAATAAAATTAAAAATTAAAGAATAAAATTGAAAATTGAATTAAATGAAAACTGAAACTCTGTATAACTGAAAATCCAACCGCGTCATCCTCCAAACAATATTCATAAATATTTGTTTACCAAAAATTGTCTCTCTTCATCAACTCAACTATAAAAATATAAATGTGAAAACCTCACTGGAGCATCTTCAAAAATTGACTCTAAATTCAACGCGAAACCACGATCAATCAAAATCTCAATAATCGGGAGCTATTCGACGTCTCGGTGAAGAACAAAATTACCTTTTCATTGGTCTTCCGGGTTTTGCCCGTTCGGAGAAGTAAAAGTTTTTTTGCGACGCCTCCGCAAGACGGTCGTTCGTCATTTGGGTCGAAAGTAGGTATAACAGAGGCTGCGAGATCGCTTATAGCGACAAGAAGACGATGAGCCTGGCGAGGAGTTTTGTGAGTTATCGTTGTCTCTCAGCTGACGATGCTCGAGCTTCTCGACCAACGACAAGGAACGAGTTGGGTGGAGGTGGACGAGGGGACGAGGGGGAAGGGGGGGGGGGAGAGAACCTGTGATTTTCACGAGCCCCTTGCGCGTTAGATAACGGCAGGAAACCGTTCGCGTTGCATAATATCAACGACGGTCTTGTTGCGCAATCGATATCTCGTTTTACAGACTTGTATCGGCGAGACGAGCGGCTTATGGGTGCACCAGTAAACGTAGATTAGCGGCTTTTCGTTTACACTTTTATTGGACCAGTGGTAAACGAGAGGGTCTTTTTTTTGTGGGTTGGTTTGGGTTTGTTTAAAATCAAGGGTTTAAAATCAAAGTAACGAACCCAAACAAACCCAAACGAATTTCGGAAACTTTTACGAAATTTGTGGTTTTGAACTATTAAAATTCGGAATTTTGAGAACTCGAACAAACCCAAACAAACGATAATTAATGAAATTGATTGTTTATTTACATTATTTTATTTAAATGACGAGGCTCAAAATTCTGAATTTGAATATTATCGAAACTACGAATTTGGTAAATTTTTTGGGTTGGTTTGGGTTTGGTGAAATTCAAGGGTTTAAAATCAAAGTAACGAACCCAAATAAACCCAAACGAATTTCGGAAACTTTTACGAAATTTGTGGTTTTGAACTATTAGAATTCGGAATTTTGAGAACCCGAACAAACCCAAACGAACGATAATAAATTATATACCTAGATTATTTATTTACATTATTTTATTTAAATAAAAAGAAGGCTCAATATTCCGAATTTGAATATTACCGAAACTACAAATTTGGTAAATTTTTGGGTTTGTTTGGGTTTGTTTAAAATCAAGGGTTTAAAATTGTACCAACGAACCTAAACAAATCCAAACGAATTTCGTAAACCTTTACGAAATTTGCATTTTCATGTAGAGAGGTTATATAATTTTTTTGCTCTTTCACTTTTTTTCATTTTTCCACTTTGATTAAAAAAAAATTTTTTTTAAGTGCTCTACGCACCACGTTTTCCGCAGTTTCCCTGTGCCCTCGTGGCCCAAAAAATCCAGTTCTATCGTTGACGATTCACCATTAAATATCGTACAGGTCAAGGCAACTGAGGAGTCACCCAACCGAGTATTGGTTCGAGACAACGCTGCTTGCACCTGCACCATTCCGAACTGCCAAATTTCGCACCTCCCTATACCATTTTTCTCTTTCCAACGCGTTTTCTTTTTCTTCCGGTTCTTCCGTTCTAACGTTTCATTCTTCGACACCCGAAGAGCCACGTAATTACTGCAATTACCAATTTCTCGATCTTCCCGTCCATTTCGAAAGACGATAATAGCGGCCTAGCGGTGAGAAATTCAATTACGAGACGCAGCGAACACACCTCAATCATTAGACGATTCTCTGAGGATTCCTCGTGTCATTAGGGGAAACCTGACTTCCTTAACGAATAGACCGGCTATTAGGAAGACCAGGACGAACCTGGCAAACTTACGGATTCTGTCAATGATCGAAAAAATCGTCAGGTAAACGCCTCAGTTGTTACTCGTGGTGATCATTGATCCCCAGAAGCCAAAATCGTTTCCTGATCATTTTTTTTCGAATCCAGAAAAAAGAATACTACTTTCTTAAGCAAGCCAAAAGATTTTGATTCCGAGTCAAAAATGAAATTTCGATGATTCGACGATATACATTTGTTTGGGTCAATCCGGATGTTTGGATCATAGCAATAGTCAAACCACTCAACGGATTCTTGATTTTCCAAAAAGTCACTTTTGTCTCCACCTGCTCATTTTCAATATCAAAAAGTTTCGACCGTTGAACTTAGAAGTGAATGAATGAGGAAGCAACCAAGGTTTATAACGAGTTTCAAATGCTGGTCTGTATGACTGGATTGGACGCCTGTTTCAGTCGTCTCGCGCGAAATCTCATAATTCAAGGTGCGTAAGACCGAGTTACAATACTAGCTATAAATAACGCGCAATTTGCACGTAAGTGCGCAACGTAATACCGTCGATTCTGTCGAGTCGATACACGTGGACGAAACGTACGGTGTGTGTGTACGTTGGGTGTCTTGGGTGCGCTCGTGAGACAATAAATAAGCGCAAGCGATAGGAGAATACGGATGACGCGGAGGATCGGCACAACTGAGCGGGTAGAATGGGTATTAGGAAAAGAGGAACCCCGTAGCGGAGTTCCTACGATGATGACGAGAGAGAGAGAGAGAGAGAGAGAGAGGTAGCGATCAACGAGGCAGCGGAACTGAGGTTCGCGGAGCTTCCTTTCCTTTGGACATGCCTCGCTGATTCCTCGTCCTCTCCCACAGCTCTCTTGACGATGTTTCTACTCACTCCCTGATACCATAGGCTCCGGAGTACTCTTGTACGCGTTTTACGAAACACACGGCGTTGCATTGATGCTTTTTCGTACAGGGTACAGTTGAGTCGCGGTTTCGCAGCGCCACCTTCGGTACGTAAATTCTTTACTGCGCAGCGAAGAGCACGCCCCCGCAACCCCCACTACTCGTAAACACCAATAGCAGCGCGGGATTGCGCTGCGCGCGCAATTGCCGGCGCGTGTCTGCTGCGCGCGCAGCCTAAACCACGCCCCTGTGAGCCCCCACTACTGGCGCGGTCCAGTAGCAGCGCTGCGCGGGCCTGCGCGCGCAGCATCTCGCCGTCCCGCGACTCCACTCGTTCGGGTCTCCACTGTTCATCCATACCTGATCCTGGACACGTGTTGATACAAGTGCCCACGAACATCGCGTCCTGACGAACTCCGACCACGGAAAATCCCTTGATTACAAACCCCCAATACTTCGATATCTCTTGTATACGAGCAGCAACCGGATCTACCCGCGAACATCAATTGCGCCCTTTTACCTCTCTGAGTCATGTACCCTCGCATGATAAATCGTGCAATACTCTAGACGGGATGACGTCGACACTTCACGTTCTCCCGACGAGCCAAGGAAGTACTCTCGCACGTCTGGTGACCCTGCGCAAACGCCACGAGAGATTTACTACGATAGCTCCGGACTAACTCGTATCGTGCGGTCCACCCGTCGCCGATTTCGTCCCCGACCGTTTTTCTCCTTCCTCAACGGTTCTATTCAGACCCAGGAGGAAGACTTTTGAGAATTATGCAAAATGCCTGATCGTTCGATTGCAAAATCGCTAACTATCGGAGTTTTGATTTTTGATTTCTTGGTTTTTGATTTCTTGATTTTTGATTTCTTGGTTTTTGATTCCTTGATTATTGATTTCGTGATTTTTGATTTCTTGATCATTGATTTCTTGATGTTTGATTTTTTATTTTGAATTTCTTGATTTTTGATTTCTTGGTTTTTTATTTCTTGGTTTTTGATTTCTTGATGATTGATTTCTTGATTTTTGATTTCTTCATTTTTGATTTCTTGATTTTTGATTTCTTGATTATTGATTTCTTGATTATTGATTTCTTGATTATTGATTTCTCGATTTTTGATTTCTTGATTTTTTTATTTTTACATAATTTCTTAGAAAACCATTGAATAAACGAAAAAAATTGAAGACAACGAAAATAACGATTCGAGAAACAATGTTAGGTTTGAGGAAAGCGCGGAACTCAACGAACCAAGACCCTTGGAGGCCTTTTAAACGAATCGTTGAAAATGATCGAGCTAACGCAACTGGAATCGAAGCGGGAACACCCTGTATACACGCACACATAAATGTGTGATTCCTCGACACACCTACTTCCGGGATAGGCTATATACGTGTTATGCTTACTCTTGAGTAGAAACAAAGATCCTTCGTGCTCACAAGGGCTCAACGCTTCACGCATACACGTTCGATGTTGGGCTTGTACGTCCGTGAATTCGCGCTTCGTTTATTTCTCGCTGTCGGCAGGTTCCCTGCCGAGCATTGTTTTTTTCTTTCCTCTCGCTTACGTTTCTTGATGTTTTCCGTTTATGTTTGCTCTCAAGAATCAAGAAATCAAGAAATCAAAAATCAAGAAATCAAAAATCAAGAAATCAAAAATCAAGAAATCAAAAATCAAGAAATCAAAAATCAAAAATCAAGAAATCAAAAATCAAGAAATCAAAAATCAAGAAATCAAAAATCAAGAAATCAAAAATCAACAAATCAAAAATCAACAAATCACGAAATCAAAAATCAACCGCTATTTCGTGAACTATTTTGACCGATCCGTTTTGACCCTTTCGAACTTGATGACCTTTCGAGTGCGATGGTTGGTCATCGTATTTTTGACGACCCCAATGAGATCGTTAATTTTCATATGTTGACGGCAGTGCCGGTGTGGGAGATTCTCTCACTATAAAAAGGACGCGCTATGATTTTCCGTTAATTTGAATGAGTGTGTGCCGCCCGTGAAAGCAACGTCTCGTGGCGAACGGCGGCGCGCTCCGGCGAGCATGATACTCCTGTCACGGTGCTTTCGCGGACGCGAACAAACCGAGATGAGTTATACTCCTCGTCTGTTACATATAAGCATGTACGGTTCCCGGAACAACCCCTGAATTGTTATTAATTTTTATAGGCAGCCAATCAGGCACGCCCGTTCAGTGGGATTAGCCTGGAAATCATTATTATATTTAGACGGTTAGTGTTATATCGTAGGGCCATGATGATGTATTTTTATAGATTGAAAATAAATCCACAATTTGGTTTGCATTGAATTCTCCATTTCTAGGGAAAAATGTCGAAAAAATAGAAAGGTTTTTAGCATTTCCCTAGTCTAATTTTTCATTTTCGACAAAATTTCGGGCATATTCGTAATCAGCGGAAAATTTCCGATTAAATACAGATTTTTAAAAGTCTAAAAACGGAAAAAAATTTTTCGTCTTCTCTGGCCACTTTTCCAGAATCTCAGAAATCACGATATTTCAAAAGGTCGTAGAGTAGGCTTCTTCTATGCTATGGAGATTTATTTGGTGTGTTTGGAAAAGGTTTTTGCCTGACTTAAATA
>JAPYZJ010004480.1:0-14736 GCA_030522765.1 Ophioninae sp. B BG-2022a | reverse complement strand
TCACGATTGAAAATTGAATATACTTTCTAAAAAGAAAAAAAAAAGAAAAATCTTCTCACGATTGAAAATTGAATATACTTTCTAAAAAGAAAAAAAAAAAGAAAAATCTTCTCACATGTGAAATACAAAAAAATCTTTCCAACGAAAATGACCACAATGTCGTAACTGAAAGTCGAAAATATTTCCTGACGAAAATGAATAATTTCACACATATTCAATATTTCTTTTTTATTATTGAAAAAACTACAAGATTATTAGAAATGATCATTTCATTGAAACGAATATAATTCTCGATTGCGTGTAACACTATTCAATTATTGCCAAAAAAAAGTTATATTTTTAATAATCTCTCATATTATAAATCCCATATATTATATTAAAAATTACAAAACAATTATGAACATCCAATTATTACAAACAAACCCAAACAAACACGATGACAATAGCATTAACAATTATTATAAATATATAAAACAACCATGACGACGATTACGTAACCAATATTATTTCCATCATCGATGAAACGAACAATGCAAAAGTATTTCGTGGCCAGAATGAACAATATCTCACGTTTGTTTGATACTTTTTTATTATCGACGAAACTACAGTAGTACGAGAAATGATCATTTCATCGAAAAGTATAGCATTTTTTATTGGCGTAATATATATATATATATAAACATAAATATATATATATATCGATATTGACGAAAAGTTGATTATAAATAAATATATCATATAATACATTCCAGAACATTATCATGAATATAACAATATATTCTATAACTCCAGCGAAATGAATAATCCCTGAATGACACTCAATAATTTTGCCTTAATCGCTTCGTAATATTTTCAAACAAAATAAAATCGTTTTCGTATCCGATCGATACGAAATTCGAGTAGCATCGATAATCGAAGATCGAGAGAATTTCCGATCATCCAACTATCGAGAAACATTCCACTGTGAAAACGATCGAGGGATGAATCGTGCTCGATCGAATTTATCGTTAATTAGCAAAGGGGAGGATACTTTCTCTCTCTCTCTCTCTATCTCTATCTCTCTTTTCCCATAAAACGAGGAATTCGCATCCTTGAACCGTGGCAGCAAAGGGGGCGTAAGGTAAACGGTGGCGAGTGTACCAGTTCTGGGCGCCCTTGTCTCAAGATTACGGATGCGAGAGGTGAGTGTAGGGGCGGTGGGGCCGCCCTGTCTCCGCCGAGATATTTCAAACTTCGGCACTTTTTTTTTTTTTTTGAATCCCATACACGCGTGTTTTTGTGCAATTGTCGGCGTCGGAGAAAAAAAAAAGCAACGTTACACCGTGTATAATTTTATGCGATTGGGTGGAGGTCTTTTTCTCCATCTCCTTTCCCTCCCCCTTCTCGTTTCCCCGATAACGCGCTTTCGATACACCTGCGCCTTCTGAATAACATTTTATACCATTTTCTTGTATTATTAGAGTTTTTTTTTCTCTTTTTTTTTTCATGTATCTAAGATTCGCGATGATTACTCGATTTCACTGTGACGCACTCCATTTTTTTTTCCAAGTTTACCCAAGTCGTTCATCGTGTCCGGCTATTAATAATAAATTTATTACACATAAATATCTCTTTTACGTCGGACAAGCGGAATTGAGTTCTTACGTTCGATAATTCCTTCGTCGTGTCGATTGTTAGCAGTTCCTGTCGGATAGGAGCTCAATATGCCTCTAAGTGCTAATTATCCGTTCAATATCTCCCGTAGTATCACATTATTTCGTTAATAAATAAATAACTCTTCGCCTTTGCGCGAGTTAAATACCCGCCGGTGTCTTCCTAAACGATTGAACCTCGGTGAATTGTTTTATGGAAAACTTGGAATTATTATTCGAGGATTTAACAATTTTCGCTCTGATTAGATCTCTTGATGTGAGATTTTTAAAAAGATTACCTTATTATTATTATTATCGAATAAAAAAAATGTCGAAAAATCGAGGAGCTGCGTTCGAGAAGCGAACGATTTTATCTTGGGACCTGTGTGTTCCAGACGATCGAAACTTGTCGAAAATAAATTCGCTTGCCGATTTTTTTCTTCACTTCCTGTGCCTTTATTGTTTTTTTATTTCTCCTCCATTTCTACTACTATAAACGAGTAGCTTTAACGGTAAAGTCGTAAATTACATCTCAGTTGTACAATAATACGCGCGTATG
Source organism: Ophioninae sp. B BG-2022a (assembly GCA_030522765.1). Taxonomy (NCBI): domain Eukaryota; kingdom Metazoa; phylum Arthropoda; class Insecta; order Hymenoptera; family Ichneumonidae; species Ophioninae sp. B BG-2022a. The sequence goes on along the minus strand of JAPYZJ010004480.1, from coordinate 12,546 downwards.
AAGCACTGAGAGAAGACAATATTATATTTCAATGTTGTCGATTATTCAATTAAATTCAAATATTCAATGTTGCGGGCTTTCCTATCGATACGCGTTTTTTTTTTAATCCAAAAACGACAAGGTCATACACGTAACGAAGAACGTCGAGGTCGCCCATAAATCGGACAGGCGCAATATCGAGAAGTGCTCATTCCTACTTCGCTTCGAACGAATAAAACTTGAGCAAAAGAAATACAAAGGGATAAACGGGCAGAAGACAAATACGACATGCGCGGATTTTTCGCGTTACGCGCCTCGAAAAATATTCCGATCGCATTTCGAAGACCAACTCGTCGATTTTCTATAATTATCTCACATTTGGTTTAAATCGCTGATTGCCCTTACAAACCCAAACGAAACCTTATCCCGCACTATCGAGTCGTTTACGTCGTGAACATTTCTAACGGTGGAATTTCCTGAAAGACGGTGTCATCGATTAAAAAATCCGTCGAAGGATGTTTTATGAAAATCTTCGGCTGATTTCATTCGATCATCGTTCAGAAGATTTATGAAAGGCACGAAAATTGTTACCGATTTTTCAAACGCCTCTCACGGTGGCGGACGTGATTGGACTTGCTAAAAAAAAAGATCGTCATTTTGATTATACTTTCAGACTGTACAACTTCGTTTTTCTTCCAGTTTAAATCCAATAAATATCCAATTTTTCTTGGATATCTGAGCATCGACATGGTCCACCCGAGTATCAGAACAAGGCACGTTGTGTTTTTGGTAGTCTGGGCTCTCTAGCTCTAGGATTTTGATATTTCAGGATTTTCTCTCTAGAGATTTTGATATTTCACTCGGATCGTAAACAAGTATTCACTGAAGATAATTGAGAACCGGCGCGAAACGTTCACGGTGAAACAACTTTCCAGGTGCGGGAGGACACTTTTCGTTGCGTTTAGCGGAACGCTATTTACATTAGGCCTAATAAACGATGTAAGGTGAACGAGTATCCTTCTTACGTGTCATTCAAAGGATTTTCGTGAAGATCTCGTCGTTTCGTGGCTCGACAGGCACACGAGGAAGGTCTGGAGTTCTTTACGCAGGCACACGATGCGCATTTGACGGTACCATAAAGTCACTTCGCAGTAACGTCCTTGTTGGCGACTTTTTTGTTGAACAGGACCCTTCGAGAGAGTGCGCGTACACAGAAGTCCAGTCACGGTTGAACAAATCCTCTAGCTGTTTCCTAACGCTGTTCACGTTTTTGTGGCCGACGTCCTCCAAGACCAATCCAACGCCTACGAGAGCGAAGATTGATTGGATATTATTTTAATAGATATTATTTTTATATTCATATGTTTATTTTTCTCATTTCCAACGCGTATCCCCTCGCGTGTACACGACTTTCCCTTTTTTCTATCACTTTCTATCCGTACTTGGCGAATTTAACCTAACTTTCATCTTCCGCTGACTTAACCTAACAGTTGTCATAGAGGTATGTCAAAAATGCACAAATTCCGCTTTTTCATAAACAGTTACACTTTGTTGGTCAAACCAAGCATCAGGTTTTGCAAAATTGATAAGAGCATTGCTTAGTTGTTTTACTTAAGGGCATTACGAACTTCGACATAACCTCACAAATTTTCGAAATCCGTTTTCTCGGCGTCGATTAAGTTTACGGCGAAAAATCGAGCATCAGTCTTTGTAGAATTCATAGCGACAGATATAGATGCTTGAATTTTACGATAAAAACGTTAAGTCCTCGAGAAATTGCGATTTTTAAATTTCGACTATCTCTCTCGCACTCGCGTGTCACGTGGTACGTCTTCGACATGTCCTTAATATTCAAAATGTTTCAGATTTCAGAAACCGCTTGCATATTATTATATTGTTATCGTGGAGAAAAATGAAAGTATAAAATATGGAATTCTCTGGACCTTTTAACTATGAGGATTCATGAAGTGGTCAATTAAGATTACCTGCGGTATTGATGAAGTAATCGCCGGACCAATTACTGGTACCGATGTAAGCTGCTATATCGGTGACCATGTATTTGTTGTGATTAACCCGTGAAAATGGTATTTTATCGAGGTCCGAATTAGTCGGTACGATGAATCGTTTCTAGAACAGAGTCGGTGATTTTTATTCCAAATTATTGGTATCGAAGCGCAACGATGTGAAAGAGTTTCGTATCAGCATTCCTTGCTAACTCACCACTTCGACTTTCACGTTTTTATAGCTGTTGGTCAGATCGGCAAGAGATCTGAGAAAATAGTCCTCCGAGGATCTCGAGTGTTTCCACCAGGATATCAAGAGTCTTATGGTGATTTTCCGATCAATGGCGGCCGATCTGAGCGCGTTGTCGATGTACGGCCAGTACTTGGCTTTGGCCGTGTAGATTGTCAGTGGAAAGTAATCCATGACTGATATGTAGATGAATTTTTCTGCTTTCTCGATGCAATGCAAAATCCCATCAAGATCATTCGTTCTACCTTGAGGTGACAGCGGGGGTGGTGAACTCTGTGAAACAATGTCGTCTGTAGTTTCATAAACACGGTCGTTGACCCGAAGTTTTTGTGATATCAAAGATTCATCGATAACCATAAAAGTTTCGCTGCTCTCACTTTCGTCTGAACGTACCGTGATGAAGCTTTTGTACTTGTTATTATCGAGGCTGAAATTCATCGGATTGTCAACGTTGATGTTCGTAGCGAGTGCCTCTGGCCACGCCGAAGGAATTCTGCCCTCTTTACCCAGCTGCCAATAAACTTCGAATATTTTAGCGAGATCGTTGGCTAAACAGGAGCAATTCATAGCGAGAATCCCAAGCTCTTTGACCTGCGTCAACGATCGCCAGTCCATGTTTGCTGAACCGACGTAAACATGAGTTCGATCTATCAGCCAGAACTTCGTGTGAAGGACCCCACCACCGAGGAGGGCAGCGAAGTTCAAGCTGACGACCTGAAAATTCAAAAAGCGTATAGGAAATGAAAGGCCATGTTTTTTCCATAGTAAAGATGTTCCAAAGTTCTGTCCTCCAACATACTACTAACCTGAGCTTTGGCCTTCTTCGTGAGGTACTCGGTGTCAAGATTGGGACTTATCTGCGAAGGCATGTTTTGCGCGATTCTTATCGGCACGTTTCGATCGCGACCAGCTTCTAGAAGAGCCTCGAAAACGTCTTCGCCCTGGGAAGAAAAAACGAGCAGATGAAAGAGTGTCCGAAGCCGGATCAACAGTTATTGGCGTTTCGAAGGGGTTATTCGAATAGTAACTTACTTCCTTGGCGCTGTTGTCGGGATACACATCCTCTCTCTTCATAGTCCAATAGAACGAGGCGATCTCAATACTCATCTGTGCCGATGCCACGAGTTCCATCCATGCCGAGTATGTACTATTGTGAACAACAGTGTTGTTTGGATAACGCAAACCTATCGGTATCGACTCGACCAGCGACACGCGACAATTCTCCATGCATGTGTAATCGCTCTCATTGCCAAAAGACGTGGAATTCACAGAGTGTTTCTCCGCGGCGTGATCCAACAGCGGCAGAAGAACCACTAGGACTATCAGGACCAGTATTATGGAAATAGGTATGCAGCTAGGTCTGCACCAATTCTGTGCCCCCCATCTGTATGGAAAAACGATAATTTTTTTGGTTGTTAACAGACGAGAGAATTATCAGATGAATACGTGTCCAATTTACAAACTTTGAATGAGTGAGGGGATCGTCTGTGTCACTCCTCAGCATGAACCCGGATTGGTCCCACAGCTCCAAATCGTCGTCTGTTCCGGCTGGCAAATTGACGTCGAGTCTTGCATTTTCGGAGACGGTCTGCGAAAGAAAAATATCCGATATCCGTCTTGGGCAAAAACTCGAATTTACGTTGAGTTAAAAGTAAAATCATTCGTAACGTTAAAATATTACATCATAATTGTATTCCTAGGATATTGCCGGCTGGATTATCACGGCTTTTGCGTTATCATTTGTTTGCCAAAGTTTTAAAAATGTAGAATAGAAATTATGAAAATTCTCAGAATCGAAAGGCGTAATTCAAGGAAAATGTTGTACAAATATTCATTATTACTATTTTTGATAGTTTTGCAGGATTATTAAAGGAATACTTTATAAAAATAAATAGAAAATAAAAAGACTTTTTTCAATTAAAGTTCGCTGTTGCATTTGTGCAATCAGGTAATTTTGTATAATTTATAGATATGTACGTGTATGAAAAATATGAAAAAAAAAAACGAGATTGCTGCCCGCAAATACGAACATTTTCGAGTATCGCGAAAATAGTCGAAATTCCCGCTCGCTTTTAATCGTCCGACCAACATTGCCATAACCTCAAAAATTCTCGCGCAGAATTATCTCGTGAATGATTCTTTAGTTTGTAAAGAACAGTGCACCAAGCTTTGTATAATTCAACGAAGCAGAACTCGACGACTTTTTTTCTGAATATGAAGTATATTCGAGAATTTTCTGCTTGGAAATTACAGTTATCTCCCTCGCACTCATATGTCACGTGGTACGATTTGTTTGGCTTAATCTGACAGAACCAACGTATCCGGATGGGCGGATATATGTAACGTCAGGAGACAATAAAAATGGATTTCTATTGACATTCGGTGATACGAGCGGAGAGGGCATATATATATGTCTTCGGTGTTGCGTTCTCAACGCTACGACGGACAACTAACTTACGTGGCTTTGTTTTAACAATACCTTCTTGCACGGCTGACCTTCTGATTTTTTTTCCTTCGAAACATTGTCGCAATCCGCGTTCCTACCTTTGGAAGTTGAAAAATTCGGAACAACCATACCCGCGAGTAGATAACACTTATTAACGTTAAAAAAAATTCAAATAAGCGAAGAAAACTCAATTAAAGATTGAAACCACAAAAAAGTGAGAAATCGATGACTCGATCGAACGTGCAATTTGGTCACGTAAATTTTTGTATGTTGAATCGCGTTGGGCGTCTTAAAATGGTGTAAAAACGGAGGATCCTACACGCGATACAATGGAAAAATTGTGTCGACGCTGCAGTATGATGCAGTCATCGTCGATGTCTCAGCAATGATCAGCGTTAAAGGAGAAGTATTCCGAACTTTGGAGTTCTAGTTCCGATTCTGGTGAAGTATATACGAATCGAGATTGTTTTGGGAGATTTCAAATATTTCGAGATTTTTGCGCGATGTTTACAGCGATAAGTACACACGCGCAATCTGCGAAAAAATCGCGCATTGTATTTTTGTCCGAATACTTGTTGATCATCGTGAAAGGAGCGAAAGTTGGAGCCTGTTGAATTGGCAACAGTGATCGAAGCTTTTTTCGTTGCGCGGTCGGTAAGTAGTTCGGGGTAGCGTTTGATGAGCCGTGTAAACTTGGCGATTCAACACATTTTTCTGCGCGTCAAACGTATATAATTTTTTATCCGAAAAATGCGAGCTGATGACTATCGGTGAGTTAGCAACTGAATTTTGATTTTTCCATGTGTTTTTTCCTCAAAACATCTAATCAATGCAAAATCTTTCGCCGGGTACGAAATTGTCACGCTGAAATGAATCGGAATAAAACTTTCACTCCGACGATCATCCAAACCACAAAAATGAATGTCCTGGACAAGACGAAGCTTGAATAGGAATAAATTATGAAACATGAAACCCAAACAAACTTTTTACCAATCGATTTTAAATTGAACACAATCGGTTCACGATCGATTAAAAAGAAGCATAAAAAATGAACGATGAATCGCCAAGTTCACACAGTTACTTTTCGGAGCAACCGTCGATCAAAGCTTCCGTCGCTAGCCGGGAGATGTCGCAGTGGCGGTGGCTCTGCGCCAGTCGTCGCACCCACGCTATACTTCCGTGTCGACGGTGCAGCCGTTCGGCAGGCGCATGCAAATTTGTGACGTATGGAGTGCACCTGCGACCTCCGTTCTATATCTTGCACTGGTTTAACGAATGAGCAACGTATATTCGTGCATCTGCGTTAATTATCGCTTTTATCACAAAAGAAACTAGGTCTCGATATTGCGAAAATTTACTCAGGGGCTCTAAAACGTCCGGACAATTTTATACGTGCAAATAATGTCCTCATCGATTGCAGTCCTATTCATATCTGCAGTCGGATTTATTTTTTCAAAGATCGTTGTTTTCGAACGCAAACTAAAAAGTAGAAAGTTCGAAACGGCAGATTCGTATCTTTCGAAACGAAAGATACTGGATTTGAATAAACTTTAATTCAAACTTCATATAGATTTTATTAATATTAAATTCATTTTATTTTATATGAAATTGATTAAATATAAATAAATTAAAATGTAAATTGCATTAAATTAATTAATTGTAATTTGATAATCTTATATCAATTTTATCCATCTTCATAAATAGGAAATAAACGAAGAAATAAATACTCCATATTTTCTGTTTCTAAATATATACACTTCTTTATGTGAATTTCACGTAGAATATTTTAATACAATTTTTTCGTTATTATAATCATACGCATGAGATTTTTAAGGATTATATCAATTATAGGAGGATTTTATGTGTTCATTTCCCTATAAGATCTTTATAGATTCACTTATATTCAATAGCTATAAAAACTTTATTAAAAAACTTCACTTAAGACCATACCGGAAGTTCTTTAGAAAAACTGATTAAGAATTGGCCATGAAAATCCAAAAATTTAAAACAGATTCGAACTAGCGAACGAAAAAGCAAAATATCACTAGATTTGGATGAAGTTTGATGGCGTAGACTTTTCGAGGAGGCTGATACCAATTTCAAAAATCAGTAGTTTGAAATATCGAAAATTGACGATTTCAAAGATTCTTTTGACGTTCTCGTCATAATTCCCAGTATAATGAAGGTACAGTAATGTTTGGCGATTTTGAACTAGATAAAAAAATTCCGTGCACTATTTTTGGAAAAGTGACTTTTTGAACAATTCTTCAACATACGACCAACCGTTTTCCGTTGAAACAAAAAGTTAGTTACTCCTGATGAATTTATTGGCCAATATCTCCTAATTCGAATTGAATAAAAATTGATCACTCGTCGCTCTCGTGGGGTCATACGGGAAACTCATTGGACCCTTTTAGGTCAGTTGTTGGAAGTTCCAAGCATTAATACCAAGGCCTGTTCGAATTATCAACGGTCCATCAATCAAAGAGTCAGCAGTTCTCGCGAAATTAACAGTCACGCATTGCGATTTTTTTCCAACGACTTCTGCGACTCCCCCCCCCATTTTTTAGTCGTGGCGAAGCCTACCGGAAATTTGGTGGAGGCGTTCGAAAAACGTACGTTTTTTCGTACAACAACGAAAATACGTCGAAGATCCATCGTCGGGGTCAATATTTACTGAGGGCGTCGTTCCCATCTTCCCCCCTCCCCCTCTCCCTTCCATTACACAGGACTACAGGGATCTCTCCCCTCCGAGATGTGATGGTTGATACCGATAAATTTTGGGACGCTGAATATGGAAAAAATAATGAAAAAATTCCAACACGTCCAGATTTTTTGCTATTTGATATTGTTATTTTTTACCAAAATACCCTAGGTGGTCTCAGATAAAACCGTATAAAACAAATGGTAATGCCCTTTTCTCAAAAAAAATTAATAATTAGCTTTATTTAGGTTCTAGAAACTGCTCCTAATTGATGGTTCAATTGTATTTATCTAATTCAATTAATGGCCTACAGTAATAGCTCGAAAAAAACATACAATTTTAGGTCACTTGCTTATGAAGTCGTTATTGAGGCATAGTTGTAAATTTATGTAGGGCATAGTTGAAGAAACCATTTTGTAATTCATTTAATTTAATAAAAAAAAAATCCTTACAAAGGTGTTGTTTTTTACGAAAATAAAAAAATTAGTATTCCGAAAAAACTAGATGAGACGGCGTAAAACTGAGTTAATATTCGTAATCATCGGATAAAAATACACTAGAATCAGTCATTGAATCTCAAAGGGAAAAATAAAAGTAAAAATTTGCGGACCTGTGTTATCATTGCATACGACAAAAGAGAGATAAATCCATACCCACGACAGATGGGATACAAGCAAAAGAATGTACCTCGTTGGTGCGATCGTGGGATCGGTAAAAACGCCAAGTGGAAGTCCTCCCGTTGCGAACGTGTCACTTCGCCGTCCAACAACCGGGGGAAAACTCGGGAGCTTCGTCAACGAAACTTTTCTCGCGAAAAACCCCCCCAAAAAAAAATGGAAGAAACAAAAAAAAAAGTGAAGAATAAAGAAAACGCTGACGATCGTTGATGAAAACAGGAGGCGCCGAGGACGAAGAGAGGAGGAGGAAGGACAATTTTCTCTGCGTGGGATGCTCGGTCGAGCGAGAGTCGCGAAACGATTTTCAACCGGGTCGATTGTTCCGCGGGAACTGCCGAGAGAATCAACCGGAGTGTGTTAAACTCGCGGGGCTTCCCCCGCTTAGAAAAGCGAAACGTACGTATGTGTACGTAACCGTGTACGTACGTGAACACGTACGATGTACATTGGATGAAAAGTAACGCGGGTTTGTAACGTTGACCCGGTACATACCAGTTGGCGAGCGGTCGCATCGCGAAACTCCGCAACCTCGTGCCGCACTAGAGCACGGAAGAAAACAGGTATATCTCTGTATATATTTCTGAGGCTAGCGATACTTTCCGTTGTTGCACGTTAGACTTACGTGCCACATCGTCAGAGCCTCCAACGACTAATTCGTTTCTGCAGAGAGCTACGTTTTCAACACGGATCGATTTAATTTATTCCGATTGTGGAAAACTGTCTTTGTTAGTCAAGGATGTGGCATCGTAGGATATTTCTAGTCTGGTACTTCCCACGTTGTTTTTATGGAAAACACTTTATCGAACAATGAATGAAACGCTCGTCCTACGTGCCTTGATATACCCTCGTGCGTCATTTCCAACTTGAGTCCAACTTGAGAAATCCTTTATTGGGAATGTGGAAGAATGGGTGGTAGGAATATCTGGGGGGAATCAAAACGAAGTCCAGATACCGGAATAATGGAAAAATCTGCGGCTGGAAACAGTTGGGTCCAACGTCTGATTGGGTATGGAAGGAATAAAGTATGGTAAGAGTTCTACTGTGTTCTTCGTTTTGCTTTAGCCGTTAGGACTCCTGATAGACTTGATGCAACTTGCCAGCCAATATCAAAGCTCAATCAGGTTGTATGGGATTGGATGGTCTCAATAAAGTCTATCGGGTCTGGTTGGTCTTCTGAGTCAACTAAAAGATATCCTGGACCTGGGTAGCTAGCAGATGCATCGTCGTATCGACTGGCAAGTGGACCAGTCGAATCAAGCCTATCTGAGTTACCACCAACCGAATCAAACGATAGATTCTTTAGTATCTCGTAAATCTAGCACTTCCAGCCCACAGTCTAAGTCGAGTGACGGTCGTTATCTGCTTCTTTCAACTGAATTCGCAGATCTGGTCGATTTATGTAAATCACTTAGATTTGATAGCTTCCTAAGCTTACAGGGCAGGTGATTTTCCTATCGAATGCCAGATCGAATCAAACTGATACGATGTACTGAGCCGTATCAGGTGGCAGATTCATCTCTACCGATCAATTGCCAGTTTAATCATTCTCCAGATAAAATAGCAGTAGAATGTCATCTCGCTAGATAGACTAGTAAATCTGCATTAATCGAATCGTAAAGATAGCATTTGGATCAACTATCCAAACCTGGCGAATCAACCACTTCCACCAAGTTTATCACGACCCCAATGCTCCTAACAGTTCAAAAAGGCACCTTTTTCCTCGCTAGTCTCGAAAGCTCACCTCCTGCGCAGTTAACTCGAGGTTTCCAGATGTTCGAAGAACTGTGTCGAATTCCTTATGAAAGTGGTTCTGTTGGACTCGCGATTGAACGGGGCACGGAAACGTAGAGAAGAAAAAAAACACACACGGTTCAGAGATGTAACGTGTTTTCGCGTTGTCGCGTGCTATCCGAGCTGCTAAACCGTCGAAGGAAAACTAGTCCGTGGTGGAGCAGGTGCAGGACTAGCGAACGCGGGAAAGAGAGGTTTCTGCGGCGCGTAGAACAAGCGACACGCTAGTGAAACATGCGCGACTACCGATATCAGGACTCGCATCGGAAGAGCGAGCGAGAGGGAGAGAGGGAAAGAAAGCCTGGATTCACTTTCCGCACCACAAACCCAACTTGTGCGCTCAATTGCGTTTCGCGTGGGTATTATCCTTTGTGTGACGCTCCGTTATAAAATATTTAATCCTGTTATACATATTTTAAGGGCGTATACTAGTCTCGTACACACGAGTGCTCGTCAGCAACGTCAACAATGCGGAATGCGTGGGGTTTAGCCGCGACACTGGCTCGAGAAGATTGCGAGTTTTCAATGCACCGGTGGTACAAGAGCATTCTCGGTCTCGCTGAAAGCATCAGCGATACAAGTGAAAATTGTGTCGAGCTTCGAACACGCGCACGCGTGACCAGCCAATTCTTGGCGTGTGCAAACGAGGCGGAACGTTGGACGGGTATACCGTTAGGCTAAAAATCGTCACGGCAATTACGCGACCGTTGAAATGAAACGGCTGATGAAAAGGCAAAAATCACCGATTCTGGAAATTCATTGGGTTCGGGCTGCGAAGGTAGGATTTCTTATTTGCTAGATCTGTTTTAGTCTTATTTTAGCTGCTAGCGCTTTTTTTAGTCTTAGTTTAACTGCTGGAGCTGTTTTAGTCTTGGTTTAGCTTCTAGAGCTGTTTTAGTCTTGCTTTAGCGAGAGATATTGGCATACTTGATAAGACCTCCTTTCGATTGGTCAGATCTATCAACCTTCTAGTTTTCCTGCTGAATGGGTTAAGAAAACATAGCAGAGCTACATAACATCAAAAATATTCAAACCCAGTTTTTCTCATAGGTATTAGGTGAATGAAAAAGAAATCCATGATTTGTCTAATAAATGGCTGTAGTTATCTGTATCCCGCGTTGTATCAGGCCGATCGGGTTAAACTAGATGGCGTTTGGAAATTGGGATTTCGTACTGAATCAAACTGTTCCAACAGTTTTGCGATTAGTTAACTCAGTACGTGATTGGTTGATTCCAGAAAATAACGGATTAAAATTTCTTTGGGTTCATTTGGGTTGGTTAGTTTGAATTGGGTATTGAATTGAATTTCACCCTTGAATTGGGTAAATTTGTTTAAATTAACCTTTTTTTGTTTCGTTTGGGTTTTCTTGAAAACAAAAACCCAAACAAACCGAAAAATTTCCGAAATTTGTAGTTTCGGTATATTGAAATTCGGAATGTTGAGCCTTTTGGTCATTCGAATTTCGGGTTTCCTACTCTACCCCTGAAAGAGGCCTTTGCTCGAGCTACATTTGAACCGACGATCTTGCGCGTTCTCGTAGGCGCTCACCTGTGCGACCCCTGCTCGCCAGAGCTCGGAGATTTATCGAGCTTCAAAGTAAGGGAGGGGGTAAAGAGTGCCGAGAGTTCATACGAAGTACACGTTCAGTATATACGACGAGAGTGTACGTAATGTGGACGGAACGGTTACCAAGGACTTCCGGTTGACTTCACCAACCGTTCACACTTATACCGGAGGGGTCGTGACAAAGCGGAGGTTAAGAATCATTCGGGTCTTCTATTCGACGGGGACCCAATGGAGATACGGATAAAGTGTTGGGAGGGCGAAGTTACTCGTGCGAACTAGAATCTCTAGACTATGTTTTACAGAGGTTGAGTCGAAGTAACCCTGAAGGATTAACGGTGCAAATTCGAAGTTCCTCGAGCCCTTTTGGCACGGGTCGATCGTCGAATATAAGCAGCCAAAGATGGACTAATTTCAAAGCTCTCGGACCGTACTACCTCGGCGAAACCTTTCGCCTCCTATGGGACATTGTTGGAAATCTCTAGTTCCCTGATACACCCTAAATTTCCGGAACCAGAGATCGAGAGATATAGACCGCTTCCAGTAGCGTGCTTCTCCCCAGACCGTCCTTTTGATAGGTAAGTACTTCTTCGTTTATGGGTACTTAGATCGTATCAGCGGAAGTGACGTGGGAAGAGAATGGGGACGATATATTCGGACACGATGAATGTGCTAATGGAAGACCACGGAGGCGAAGACAACGAGGGAATTGTAGCAAGAGGAAAGCTCATCAATCAGGGGATTAGATGTTGCATTAGAATTAATTAAACATCCTCTTGATATGGGCTTTTCCTCTCTCTATCTCTCTCTCTCTCTCTCTCTTTCGCATTCCCTCTGCCAGGACAAGTTGTTACCAAAACTCGGTAACAATCAAAGCGTCACGATTATGGCACTCACTTCCGCGTGGTATCATTGAACAAACCTCGCTTGAAGCGTTTAAAAGTTAGCTACACGAGTACTTGCTTGATATAGAAATCCAGGAAGCTTCGGAAGAGTGACTGGATCATAATATTATTAATGTTGTTATTGATATATTTTTTTTCTTTTATTTTTTGCAATTTCATTATTTTGAATTATATAGTTGTTATTTTATTTTCTTGTATTGATTCGAAATGGGCTGCTGGCAAAGGTG
>JAPYZJ010004479.1:0-13797 GCA_030522765.1 Ophioninae sp. B BG-2022a | reverse complement strand
AAAAAATCAATTTAATTGAACCGTATTAATTGGTTAATTAACACGGTGTTTAAATGTAATTCGTTTGTTGTCGATTAATTTATTTATTTTTCAATAGTTCGAATTTATTTAACTATTACATTCAATATATCTTGAAAACTTTGAATGGTTTTTCAAGTTCTCGATACAATTATCGAATTTTTCAATTCAATTATATTAAAAAAAAAAATGGAAATATTGAAAGTCGATATTTTCAAAAAACAAAAAATCAATTTAATTGAACCGTATTAATTGGTTAATTAACACGGTGTTTAAATGTAATTCGTTTGTTGTCGATTAATTTATTTATTTTTCAATAGTTTAAATTTATTTGACTATTACATTCAATATATCTTGAAAATTTTGAATGGTTTTTCAAGTTCTCGATACAATTATCGAATTTTTCAATTCAATTATATTTAAAAAAAAATGGAAATATTGAAAGTCGATCTTTTCAAAAAACTTTTCAATATTCAATTTTTTATTCAAGAATTCAATATTCTTTATTATTTTATTACTTTTGACTCATTGAAATTCAATTATAATTATAAAATCAATTTAATTGAACTTTATTAATTGGTTAATTAACACGTTGTTTGAATTTAATTCGTTTGTTGTTGATGATCTTATTTATTTTCTAATAGTTCGAATTTATTTAACTGTTAAATTCAATATATCTTTTTATATCTTTCTTTATTTGATTACAATTAATCCGGTAGTTATTGAAATTGAAATTAAATAATGGAATTGATTAAAAAAAACGGGAATATTTAAACAAAACGAAATATATATCTATACAGTTTATCTCATACGTGTTCACAAAAAACTTGAACACATAATTGAAAGAGCGCGGGTTATCGGATGACGTGGATTTTTCTGAGACGCAAATCAGCATGCCAAATTCGTTTTCGACGTTGCCGGAAAGAATTGAAACCGTGTAACGTATTCAAACGTAAACCGGTGACTGACGTACGTATCGAGGATGTTTAGCACGATTTTTATCTTCGGCCATAAATTTCGAAAATAATTAAATTAAAATTATAGAGAAATAGAAAAAGACTAATTTTTTCCCCCTTTTTAATTAACTCCATGTTATTTTTTTTCTTGCAAGTTTTCAATCAGGGTTTCACTTCGAGATTTTTAAAAACATTCAAGTTTTTCCATTGACCAATTTTTATTGAAAAAGGTTGAATTCGAACGATTTTTATCTTCGGCCATAAATTTCGAAAATAATTGAATTACAATTATAGAGAAAAGGAAAAAGACTATTTTTTTCCTCTTTTCAATTAACTCCAAGTTATTTTTTTTCTTGCAAGTTTTTGATCAGAGTTTTCCCTCGAGATTTTCAAAAATATTCAGGTTTTTTCATTGGCCAATTTTTATTGAAAAAGGTTGAATTCGAACGATTTTTATCTTCGGCCATAAATTTCGAAAATAATTGAATTAAAATTATAGAGAAAAAGAAAAAGACTATATATATAGTAGAGTTTTATTTGCATAACTTATTATAAAGTTTTTTACAAAATCTCTTCCTTTTTTTTTCTTAAATTCAATTTTATACACTAGCTTACACCTAGAAGAAAAAGACTATTTTTTTCCTCTTTTCAATTAACTCCAAGTTATTTTTTTTTCTTGCAAGTTTTCGATCAGGGTTTTGCCTCGAGATTTAAAAAAATTTTCAAGTTTTTTCATTGGCCAATTTTAAATGAAAAAGATTGAAATTGAACCATGGACCGCGTCTGGGAAACATTTAAATTTCTTGCATTCGAAAAAAGTCCAAAAATAAAATAATAATTAATTAAATTATTAATCAGCTCTGGTCAACGGTAATTATAAAATTATCCTCGCGACTAATGAGTGCGTGTGTCTTCAAAGCCGTAAGTTCTATTTATACCGGGATATCCGATTCCACTTGTCCACACAATTTATCGCTTCGTCAGCGAAAAATGGCACTTAGGGTACATTTTGTAACGACGAAGAAAAAAAGTCTTCAGTTCCGCGGAACTGGGGCCTGATGCTTGCACTTTTTGTCGTTCAGCTTGTCTTCAATAGTATACCTGAGAATATGTATTCCTATTGTGTCTTCATCTGATAATCACCCGGTCGATCGATCCTTCAATTTTTCATTTAATTTTATAAACGTTTATTCGCAAATAGAGTTTGTTTATTCAAAAATAAATAAATTAATAATTCCACCCCTGAACAATTTTTTTTGGTTTTTATAATAAAAATGAAAATCCATTATTTTAAAAATGCAACGTGCATGCCATTAAATAATAATCAATTGGAAAACCATCCAAAAAAGATTCAGTGACTCGAAAGAAAAAAATACATTTTTTTTCCCTTTTCGAAAATATTAATTTTTTCATAAAAAACTTGATAAATCGGTGATAAAAAATGGCAAATTTTTGTATTTGAAACCAAAATAAAGCTAACAGTGTCCTTTTGAAAAATACTTTCGCTAAATATCGAGATTACTTTTTGTCAAAGACTAGCATGCGATTTTGCAAAGTGCAAAAATCCTGAAAAAAGTCGTTTTTTCATAATGACCTACCGGGTGCAAAAAAAAAATCGTAAAAATTGAAATAATGGATCAAAATCAAGCTGGCTCTGTTTTCATCCGAAGATCGTTTGGTAAATCGGTTTGTGATTTTTTTTCGTCAAGATATTCGGTTTTAAGTCCGGATTGGAAATGACTGGTTTCTGATACTTTTGACTTTTGATTAAGGCTGTAAATCACGATTTTCAGATTAGTTTCAAATTACGATTAATACGCAGCGATAATTAGTTGAAAAAATGAGAATTGCTGATTTTGCAAGGACGCAACGCGACGTATCGCGAGCCTTCTCAGTAAATATATACATATAGATATATATATATATGTATATATATATGTCAAGGAACCGATGAGTTCTGATTTCCGTCGACGGTAGCGAGTGGGTCCATGGGAAAAAAAAACGTTGTTCGCGACGTAATACGATCCCTCGACACGTGTTAATTGCAATTTCGTTAATCGTCGTCAGCGTGACAAAACGAGGAACCTCCTATTCCAGGTGTAATTTAACTCCTTCGTGTGACCGTTGTTACTGGTATCGAAGAGTCAAATTTCCAATTTCTTTTTATTTTTCAACCACCTCACTTCGTAATTTCGTACGTGAGTGAAAAAATGCACGATGATGCAAAATCAAAATTTGTCTTTATTTTTGACAAGTGGAATATATCGATTTTCGTATTTTTTTTAGTTTTTAAGGGTTGCAAGAAAGGTTATCGAGAAAAAAAGGGGAGAAAATTTAATAGGATTAAAAGTATCGAAAAAAAAAAGTTTTTTAAATTATTATCGAAGAAAAGAGTGGATAAAATTTAAAATGATTTGAAATATAATTTTAAAAATTTTTAAATATAATTATCGAGAAAAAGAGTAGAGAAAATTTAAAAGGATTTAAAATATAATTGAATTAAAAAAAATATATATTTATTGAGAAAAAGAGTGAAGAAAATTTGAAATGATTTGAAATATAATTTTAAAAAGTTTTAAATATAATTATCGAGAAAAAGAGTGGAGAAAATTAAAAATGATTAAAAATATAATTAAATTTTTTTTTAAATATAATTACTGAGAAAAAGAATGGAGAAAATTTAAAAGGACTTTTTTTCAAGCCTCTTATGAGGTTTGAAAAAATTACAAAAATATGATTTTGTTTTTCGTATCTCAGAGCCCCTTAATAAGTATATACGAGCAAATGATTTTATTATATATATAATAATTAACTAATAATAATAATTAGCAGTTATAAAAATCGCTGATTTTTGCAATCAAAGATTGCTTTAGTGGAAACCTCCTTTTTATAGTCTTTTAAATGCTAAGAAAAATTATAACTTGGTTCTTTCGAAAAGTGAATTCGATGAGGGTGATACGATGATGAGAGAGATAAAAAGAGAGAAAGACTCACCTAATGGAGGAGCCAAAAGTTGATCGATTCAAAATCTGACCCAGCAGGACACGATAAGAGGTTGGAAAGAGTATTTCGGTGATAAAGAGGAGGAAGGCTTCTTTCTTCTGCTGGCACGAAATTACTGCGTAATATTGTCTTCAGTGAGCTTCCCTTAGCTCCTCGTGGGCTCCTCTTCCTTCTTCCACTCGTTACCTTCTCCCTTGTTTCGTCCTTTTTGTTTATCTCTTTCTATCATTCGCTTCCCCTCGTTTCCCACTTTCTCCACCTCTCTTCCTGAACTGTCTCGCTCTCTCTTATTCCCTGCCCCTTTTTTGGTCATTTCTCACCCTCGTGCTTTCTCTTTCACCCTCTCCCCTGAGCTTTTACGTTTTTCATGTTTTTGGCCAATTACGTTTCTTTGATTTTTTATTCGTTCGATTGGCATCGAAAAATAGTCTATCAATATTTTATTTACTGTTTTTTACAGCATCTATTATCGGCCATTTTTTAAAAATGGAAACTATGATTGGCCATTTTTAAAAAATGGAAATTATCATCGGTTATTTAAAAAGAAATTGTAATAAGTATCGTCCATTAAAAAAAATAGAAATTATTATCGGCCATTATTTTCTAAATGGAAATTAGCTTCGGCCATCAAAAAAAAAAAATTAGTATCGTCCATTAAAAAAAATGAGACTATCATTGGCCATTATTTTTTAAATGGAAGTTAGCTTCGGCTATAAAAAAAAATATAAATTACTAACGTCCATTTAAAAAAAGTGAAAATTATCATTGACAGTTTTAAATTAAAATTATCATGGGTGATTTTTTAATGACAATTGTCATGTCCCAGCATAAAGATATGGAAAATGTTATATGCAAAATTAATATGTGCAGCAGAAGATGATTGTTAAAATATTGGACTTTATTCAAACTTCAGTTCGGGGATAAATACTGAAATTTCTATTTTTTAAGATAAATATTTCTGTTTTTCTTTATTAATATTCCGGTATCCACAATTTCTATCGTTAAAATTAATGACACAATAATTAACCTATTACTGAAGAAATCATAAAAAAATTGTTTTCCACAAAATTTGTAGGAAATTTTTTAATTTTTCAGGAAGAAATACCTCGCCTATGTAGAAAAAAAAAATGAAAGATGTAGACCCTTCGCGTTGCACCTTGCGTGAGTTCGCCTTCTCTCATCTGCATGACATCCCGTCTGCCCAGAGGCAGAAAAAAGCAGACGGATACCTGCTCCAACGTACAGAGTGTCTCGATCGATCCGGTAAGTTTTTAAACGAAATTACGAGATTTATCGATTAAACCTTCAAAAATTGATGATTCTATTTTTTTATAAACACTTTCATCTGGTCCCGAAGCAACTGCAGAAAAAAATTTATTTTTAATTTATCCTTTTTTAATTTGGAGTTAATTTAATTGGAATTCAAATTTTATTTGAATTCAATTATATACATGTTTTATTCGTACTTTTTTATTCTGTAGAAGCTTTCCAGAGAATTTATATAATTTTCTGATAATCTTCGGAAGATATTCGAGGCCATGTATTAACAAGGCACACCCTGTAGATACGAATTTGTCCACGTGTACGTATGTGCTTTTTTTGAAAAAAAAAAAGAAAAAAAATGGTTTCGCCGAAATCTGATCGAGATCACGATCCAAAAATAAATCTTCGATAATCGCCCCGAACCAACGATGGTAAAAATGCTGAATTTCAAGCCAAGAGTTGACATCAATATCGTGCAAGGTTATTTATTGAAAAAGATATCAGTTAAACATTCGTTGAGTTGGTTTATTTTTTTTACATAACAAAATTAGGCTTTTTAAAATGTACACACATTTTTTGCAGATTCTGTTTCGGAAAAAAATAACGTTGAAGTGAATTAAAAAAAAAAAGTTTGTAATTATAAAAACGAGGTATTTTCGTTATACTCCAGTGACGAAAAATTGATTTCTCGATTAAAAAAGTAGTTTTCAGGAAATTTCTTTAGTATCAATGAATGAATATCCCCATTCGTATTTCGTGATTTTTCTGGACTGTAGAATTTTGTCCAGATGTGATTATTAAACACGAAAAAATCAATTTCAATTAATTTAATTAATAAACCAAGTTTTTTATGAAGTATTCAGAGCTTGTTTGGGTTTAATCAACAATATTCACTATAATTAAAAATCTTGGGTATTATAGGGTTAATTAAGAACCCTGGTATTAATGAGTTTAATTAATAGTTCTGGATTTAATTAATTTAATTAACAAACCTGGATTCAATGAAAAATCCGAATTAACCGAGTTTCATTGAGAATCCTAGTTTCAAAAGGCTCTTATTAACGTCTCTGAATTTAATAAGTTTAATTAACAATCCTGGGTTTCAATTAATTCTATTGAAAAACCAGGTTTTTTATCAAATATTCTGAGCTTGTTTGGTTCCAATAAACAATATTCAGTTTAATTAAGAATCGCGAGTGTTATAGGGTTAATTAAGAACTCCGATCTTAATGAGTTTAATTAACACTGATTTATTAATTACCCTGATTTAATTAACAAATCTGAATTCAATGAAAAAACCGAATTAACCGAATTTCGTAAAAAATCCTAGTTTTGAATGGCTCTTATTACCAGCCCTGAATTTAATAAATTCATTTGACAATCTTTGAGTTATCTGAGTTTAATCAACAATTCTGCGATTCATTTTTAATTGGAAAAATGATAAAATCTTGTTTTACCATAAATCGTGACTCTACTGTAAAATGAATTTTTCGTCGAGACGATCTTCTGAAGAGAATAATCGTCGGAAGGCCAGGGGCCCAAGATTTTGGGACTACTCTTCTAGCCCCTTGTCTCGAAACCCTACGGTCTTACATTAGCCCATTATGCCTTCCCAGACTCGTTCGATCCAGATCTTAATCCATCTTCATGTATAGGTCATGGTCCATTACGTCATATGGCCTGTAGCCTGTTAACACGATTCCCGAACTGACACGCCTCGCGCACACTTTTACACGAGCACGTTTAAGGGGACCTTAAAAAATCATTAAGAGGATCCGAAAAATCGTTTACATCGAGGAATCACCAGACAAGAGAGGGTTTGTGCCCTCAGGATTGATAGTACTCCAAAAATGACATTTCCAAAAAGATACCATCACATAAAATATACCCCATTGAAAAATGACGTTAGATACGATTTTCATTTTTTTTTTTTTCGAGGAAATATATCCTCCGAGTCAAATTGATGATCTTTCCAATACGTTTCTTTTTTTAAACACGGAATTTCCTCCGAAACGTTTTTTCAAAAAAGTTGGACGCAATTTGAAAAAAAAAAGGTAAATTGAAAATTCTAAGCTGTTTATTTTTTAAGGGCTTCTGCTACTTTTGGTAGTTATAAAGAAATAGGGATCTACCTTAGTTTTAGAGGGAGATTTTTTTTTGCCATAAATTACTATAATTAGTCACCACTAGTGATATTTAACTCGCGGAAACTAACGTTTTTTATTATTTCCATAAGTTATGGGGTTTTGATGTTTGGCAAAAAATTCAATAAAATAGGGCATTTTTTAATGCAGTCCCTTAAAAAGCACAATTGACAAATTCAAAAGAAATCGATATCTCTAAAAAAATTATTATTTTCAAACTCATCGAAATTATTAGGATTTCTTGTTCCTAGAAGGAACCCTGACCTTTTGCCCTTTGCCCTTACGAACCTCTTGCCCTTACGAACCCTTCGTCCTTTCAGTCTTAAAATTGGCAAACTCGAAAAAAATCACTATCTCTGAAAAAATGATTCTTTTCAAATTGATCGAAATTATTAGGATTTTTTATTCCTAGAGGAAACCTTGATCGACCCTTAGCCCTTAAGAACCCTTCGTCCTTTCAGCCTAGTCCCTTAAAATAGTCAAACCCGCAAAAATCACTATCTCTAAAAAAAATATTATTTTTAAACTCATCGAAATTCCTAGGATTTCTTGCCCCTAGAGGAAACCCTGATCGACCCTTTGCCCTTACCAACCCTTTTCCCTTTCGATTAAATTTCCTTTTTACAAATTCAAAGCCAAAAAAAAGCAGTTATGTTTGAGCGAAGAAAAAGAGCGATATTAATAAAAAAGGGAATTTCGCAAGTGAGGTTAAGTCGAGGCAAAAAAGGGCTCGAGAGTAGCCCTTCGAAAGGCGAGCCCTTGAATGCTGCTGGACATATCAAGGACTACTGCTCGAGCGCATTTACGTACGAATCGGCTGGTAAAGAAAGTCGACTGGAGAGATGGCCCTTCAGCATTAGCCCTATATGAAACTCCCGCCCTTTTGTCACCAAGACTTCATTTCAGGCGTATACGAAAGTTGTCTTTTTGGTCGTTTTTACCATCTCATAGTCCTTTTCTAATCGTTTGCACGCGACGGGCCCTCGAGGGAGGAAAAGGGCGAGGAAGGGCGGGGAACGTTGGGCCCCAACAGGTTTTCGATTATGGAAAAGACCAGAAGGAACCATGACCTCGTGAGCTAGTCCTACCTCACCAACAGCTAAGTCTTTATATATATCTACTCTAAAGGCCCTTCGGGCCCTCCACGAGCGTCTTTATCTTCGTTCTCTTCTTTTTCGTTTTTTCTCTTCTTTTTCTTTTTTTCTCTTCTTTTTATTTTTTTTCTCCTCTCCCCCCCCCCCTCCTCCTCTTTTTACTCGTTTACGTCCCACTGACTACCGTCTACCTCTCTCGGTTACGGTCTCCCTTGGATTTTATAATTTTCCTTGTACACGTTTTTACGACTTTTAGGGCTCGAAATTTGCAGCTCTTTCGAGGGCAGACCAAACTCCGAAAAATCGAAAAATCAAATCGAAACTTTGTGAAAAATCGTTATCGAAAGGGGCAACGTGAATAAATAACTCGGACTATGAGGTAAAATCGAAAAGTATAGGAAGAACAATTTTTTTTTTTTTTATGAGAAGTGTTTGAAAAAATGCTTTTTATAAATTTCATTGAATTTCAACGGATATAAAAATTGTAGCTTTGTCAAATATTCGTATCGCTACTCAGTGTAGATTATTTCGAAAGTACTTTTTTACAAAGCTTAAAATAAAATAATTCTTTCACTACAAAAAAAATAACATTAAAAATATTATCAATTCCCGTCAATAAAAAAATTCAAAAAAAGTCCTCGTCATTAACGAAACCACTTCCCCCACCCTTCCCCTCAAATTCTACAATTCACGTCCATCCATACTTTTTACAAAGCTTAAAAAAAATCATTTTTTCACTCCACAAAACAAATAACATTAAAAATATTATCAATTCCCGTAAATAAAAAAAATTCCAAAAAAATTCCTCGTCAATAACAAAACCACTTCCCCCACCCCTCCCCTCAAATTTTCCACTTCACATCCACCTGACATAAAAAAAATTCAAAAAAAAACGACGATCACAATACACGACTGAACGATCGCAAATAGACTTCGTAACTAAAAACCTACGATAGGGCCCTTCCACAATATTTGTACTTTTACAAAGAACGAAAAAGCCATGACGAACGACCGTTTTCATTTTTTTTTTTTTTTATTTGTTCGAAAATATGGCATCTGAAAAATAGAAATTTGGAGCGAAGGTTGGTTCAGTCGAGTCGTACTGAAATGCCTCACGTGGAGGCATTCCTCGACGCCCTACGCATACCTCTCTTCTTCGACTTCATTTTTCGTTTTTTCCTCACTGTGAAGCTGACGCAACCCTTCTCTAGAATACCGGGTGGTATTTCTATCTAGCATCGTCCATTCATTATAAACGGGCTCTATACATTCTCTCTTGTTTCTCTCCCCCCTCGCCCTCCCCTCGCCCTCCTCTCGCCCTCCCCTCGCCCTCCTCTCGCCCTCCCCTCGCCCTCCCCTCGCCCTCCCCTCGCCCTCCCCTCGCCCTCCCCTCGCCCTTCCTCCCCTTTTCACTTCTCTGACACACAGACAGACTCTTTCTCGATCCTCGTCTCACTTCCTTTACCCTTTTTTGTACTCAGTTTCTTTGTTTTCTTCTCTTTAAAGTTCCTCCCATTCAGGTTTCGAGCGACCTCCGTAAGATGTTTTGAGGGCGTTTTTACGAAAGCCCGACGTTCCAATTCCGTTGAGGAAGGTCACACACCGTCTACCCGTCTCCCACGCCATTTTACATAACCGTCCCGCTAATCTACATAATCGATGATTTACCCTCGATAACTGTAAGGGGAAGGTCACTTTTACGAAAAATAAATTCAGTACTGTCACTCTTTTTTTCTTTTGGTTTTAATGATGTGTAAGAAAAGGATAAGAAAAGGGGACTCTGAAAAATGAGAGATTAAATAATGATAGGGATTTGGTTTTGAGTGTTTTTTTTTTAAATTGGGATTTTTTTTATATATATTTATGATGTGGAGGAGATATTTTGTTTACGAAGAAAAGGAATACAAATTTGATATTCAATTAAATGAAAAGTCAGAACTGTGAAATTGTATCTAGTATGAATATTATTTTTGAATGATTTAATATTTATTTTTTATATTACTTGACATCGAGTGAAATACTGTTTTTTTTAAATTTTTTAATCACTGAAAAGTTTTGTTAATTACTGTTTTGGAAGAATTACAATTTGACACTGAAATTTATAAATGATAAATCAGAACTTCGAAATTGTATGATTTCGAGTATGAATACGCTTTTTTAATAATTTACTATTTATTTTTAATATTATTCGACATCGAGTGAAATACTCTTTTTTATTAACACTGAAAAATCTCGTTGTTCACTGTGTTTAAAGAATAAAAATTAAAATTTATAAATAAAAAATCAGAACTTCGAAATTGCATGATTTCGAGTATAAATACCCTTTTTGAATGATTTAATATTTATTTTTAATACTATTCGACATCGAGTGAAATACTCTTTTCTTTTATTTTTTAAACACTGAAAAGTCTCGTTATTGACTATTAAAAAAAAAAAATCATATTTTCAAGCTACGTGTTTATTGGTTTTATTCTTTTTATTAGAATATTTATTTATTTTATTTATTAACTTTATATTCGATCGATACTGCAAATTTAGAAAATCGTTAAGAGACACGTATGCACATATCGGTACGCGATAAGTCCCCGGCGTGTGGGCCCAGTCCAGCAGCTATAAGAAGCCGGCTCTCTCGAAAGATGCCTTCATTCAGTAGCACGCTAGTACCCCACGTCAATCGTTAAATTGTTCTACCCCGAGCCTTCGTAATCCAACGGAACAATTCGCTCCCGCATATTTTTTAAATAATATGCATGGACCATTTTCGAACGGGAATAACGAGTTTTATCAGTGCGTGAAAAAATGTGATTCCGCCAAACGATCAATATTTCCGTTTCGTCTCGTTCACGTTTCACATACATTCCCAAGTGAATGGAACACCCTATAGATAATTATTATTCGTTTGATTCGATTAATTCGATTGATTAATTTACTCAACATTTTATCTCTCACAGAAACAATTAGTAAGTGTAGTCAAGATTTCGTAGATTTGGCTAACAAATTTCGCGAAAAATAAGTTAATTAAGTTACAAATTAAAGAATTTTGTGAAGTATTTCATATTTTTTAAATACCATATAAAATTAGAAAAATTTGTATTATAAAAATACGATATAAAATAAGAAAAATTTGTATTATAAAAATACGATATAAAATTAGAAAAACTTGTATTTTAAAAATACGATATAAAATGAGAATATTTCGTGGTGTGAAAAATTGAAAGTTTTTGTCAAAACGTTGTAAATTCGATAGATATTCATTACGAAAACAAGAAACGGAAAAATCTAACAAAAACCACAGCAAATATAAAAAATAAAATACGATATAAAATTACAAAAAATTGTATTTTAAAAAATTGAAACGTTTTGTAAAAACAAAATTTAGTAGATATTAATTACGAGAACAAGAGACATAAAAATCTAACAAAAACTACAACAAATATTTTAAAAAATACGTTCGAAATAATAATAGTAAAAAAATAATAATAAATAATAATAAATAATAATAAATAATAATTTAAAAAAAGAACAACAAATATAACGTCTACGTCTAAAAGCTAAAACGTGAGCTCGTAACTTTCGCATCTTTTCCCCTCGCCTAGACTACTTCTTCCTAGTCTCTCCCTCCCCCCTCCCCGCCAACGACTCTCACCCTAGATCTCTTTTTTTCTTCGATTTCCACCTCTCTCAAGCTCCATTACCGGCTCTCTTTCTCCCCCCCCCCACCTCCCCCTCTCTTTCTCTGTCATTTTCTCCCTTCCGCTCCCTCCATTCCCGCTTCTCTCGTCCTATTAATTTCCAGCTCCTTCGAGAGATCTCCCGTGCATCCTCCTCGCGCCTTCCGTCGTCGGTAGCTCAAAGCGCATTATGTTCAAACCGCATTCGCGCAAGTGCAACGGATTTACGCCCGCGGTTTTCTAACGCGAAAAGCACGTATGCGAATTATCAGTTTTATCCGCCCTCCCCCCCCCCCCCACTCGCGAAACCTCCAGCCCCTGGAAAAAGAAAAAAATTTGAAAATTAATCGCCCCTCGTACGAAGCCATAAATAAAAAATTTAAGAGTGTTGATGGGAATAAATGACAGACAAAATTGAATAATAAATTAATAAATGACAGATAAAATGAAATTATAAATTAATTAAAGACAGATAAAATTAAATAATAAATTAATAAATGACAAATAAAATAAGATAATAAATTAATAAAAGACAGATAAAAATAAATAATAAATTACTAAATGACAGATAAAATAAAATAATAAATTAATAAATGAGAGAAAAAATTAAAAAGTCGAATTTAATCGATTAATCGAACGACTCCTGTGAATCGTTTTTCGAAGTTTTATATTTTTGTGAATCTTGTTTTTTGAAAGATTTCTCGAGGTTTCCATTTTTTTAAAATACTTTTTCCAACGTTTTTGAATTTTCGAAGATTTTCCAACACCAGAAACGAACGAGTGCATCCTATCATTCAACCATAACAAACGACGAAAATAAAAAATCTGAACAATCAATCGATCGATGAAATCGAACGATTGACTCACCGTGTGCTATATTCACTCTGAAAATGTTCGAAGCATTCAAGATTTTTGAGTCGACAAAACTAACCCAAACAAACCCAAAAAACTAAAGTCTATGAAAATTACATCGTAAAATTCAACCCATTTATCAAATAAGTTAATTCATAATAATTTCGTATGGTAATTTTGACATTTTTAATTTTGTAAGTTCGAAAAATATTGTCCATCGAATCGTGCCTGATATCGGGGTTCGTTTGGGTTGGGTATCTGGCGTTTTCAAGTGGCGATAAAAAAGTGGAAAAATTGATATTTTTCAACAAAGTGCGAGAGAATAAAAATAATCTATAAATAAATATATAGATATATACATATATATCTATATATCTATATATCTATATATATTAATATATATTAATATATAATATACACATATAGATTATATATTAAATATATATATATACATATATCTATATATCTATATATAAATATAGATATATGTATTATTTATTATTTATATATAAAAATAATTATATACCCGTATGTATACATATACATGGTTATTAAAGAGAGATATATATATATATAAACACGATATTCTAACGGTACTTCTGCGCTGCGGTCAGACCACGTGAATACTTTCCCGGATACCTCACACACAAACAGTATAAATACGTGTGCCCGGAGTGGAGTTGGTGGATTGTGCTCGAGAATAAAGCGTGACTGACGTGCGAAGAGTCAAATTGAATTTTCGACCGGGGAGTGTTTGTGTTCGTTTCCGGGGGATTCGAAAAAAAAAAAACAACAA
>JAPYZJ010004478.1:0-13556 GCA_030522765.1 Ophioninae sp. B BG-2022a | reverse complement strand
AAAGTGGAAATATAGGAAAAATTGGAACTCGAGAAGAAAAAAAGATATGTAAAAACCCACAAGGGTATACATGGAATAAAAAGGAATAAAGGAACCCCCTCCTCCCATTATTATTATTTCCGAAAATTTGTATTATAGAAAAAAACCCGGGCAAGTGCGAGTCGGACTCGCTCACCAAGGGTTCCGTACAAATTTCTAGATACAGTACCGTTTAAAAGTTTGGATACACCAGTCGATATTTTTTCCCGCACTTAAAGTTTGATTACTCTGCCAAAACAGAAGATATTCGAAAATCCAAAGCGGCATATTAAAGAAGATATATCAGGCTACAGTTTACTGTCTTTAAATATTTTTTTCAATTTTTTTTCTACCCGGTACGGATTTTGGTCCGTGGCCGTTTTTAGGCCTTTTTTCGACCTTCGCGAATCCGGCGCCGATTCTAAGAAAATTTTTTCGGTTCTTTTTTACTGAGAAAAACTTAAAAGGGTACATAGAAGCTCCATATTACTTTTTAAAAAAAATTTTTGCGATTTTTTTTGGGGAGTTATTTCATTTTTTGCTAAAAACGACAAATTTTTCAAAATTCAAAATAACCCGAGAACGATTTTAAGAGAAATTGTTAAGGATATAAAAAACTGTGTATTTTCATAATAAATCGCCTGGAATTTTTTCAGAATTTTTCTCTGACATTAATTTTTTCCTCGAGTATTTTTTTCGAAATTTACGAATAAAATTTTTTTCTTTCAGGCCTATAAAATGTTTTAAGGTACTGAAAACATCAAAACATTACCTTAAACCTACCTACCTTACATTACCTTAAAACATTTTATCGACCTGAAAGAAAACAATTTTGCTCGTAAATTTCGAAAAACGTACTCGAAAAAATAATGTCAGAAAAAAAATGTGAAAAAATTCCAGGCGATTTGTTATGAAAATACGCAGTTTTTCTATCCTTAACAATTTCTCTTAAAACCTCTTAATCTAGGGTTGTTTTGAATTTTGAAAAATTTGTCGTTTTTAGCAAGAAATGAAATAACTCCTTAAAAAATCGCAAAAAATAAAAAAAAAGTGATCTGGAGCTTCTGTGTACCCTTTCAAGTTTTTCTGAGTAAAAAAACATAGACAAATTTTCTTAGAACCGGCGCCGGATTTGCGATGGTCGAAAAAAGGCCTAAAAACGCCCACGTACCAAAGTCCGTACCGGGTAGAAAAAACAATGAAAAAATATTTAAATATGGTAAACTGAAGCCCGATACATTTTCTTTAAAACGCCGCTTTGGATTTTCGAATTTCTTCTTTTTTGGCGGAGTTATCAAACTTTAAGTCCGGGAAAAAATATCGACTGGTGTATCCAAACTTTTGAACGGTAGTGTACATTTTATAAATAGTTCAGGAATCCAGTCTCGAAGTTTTTTCCGAGTTTTTTTAAATAGCTTTATTTATAAATGTATAGTTTTGAGATTTATCCTTACCTATACTTGTAGTAAAAGGATAGGCCAACGAAAAATAGGGTAGGGCGGGGCTAGTTGAGCAATTTTTCACTTAAGCGGATATAGCTAGTTAGTAATAAGTCTCAATCAGTTGTTATGCGGCTTGATGGATTCATAATTTATCCCCTAGCAAAAGTGTCCGTAGTAATTTTTTTGTATCAAGTCGAATTTAAGAGCTCCAGCTGTTTAAACGCAAAAAGTCGAGTATGCTCAATGTACCCCATAGGTGAGGTAAGTTGACCAAGGGTATGGGGCGATGGGAAGATTAACACTTAATTGAAAACAGACAGCAATTGATTAATACAGACGAAAACTTGTGATAAACGACGTTTTTCCTTTTTGGGCACAAAATAAATAAAACGCACGGGCGCTTCACTTGTTCGTCCTGTCGCCACTAGCGATCGCGTGGTGATTACCCCTCCCCCGACTCCTTCTTTCCGCCATATGATGCCTATGCGTATGGTGAATAGTTTGCGAGATATTTAGATTGCACAAGTTGCCCCTATGCTCAAGTAGGCCCGCCCTATCCTCGTTGAGCTACAGTTGCTCAACTAACCTCAACCCAAAATTTTACAACAAAAATTAGATTATAAAAAACAGTTAGAGTTAGGCCCAAAAACTTTAAACATATTAAAAGTACAATAAATGTATGAAAGCTTACACTTACTTTTTTTAAAAACCGATAAAATATCTCTATTATAGACAAAATATTCCACGTCACAATTATTTCACTTTTTGCTTTGAAAAAAAAAACATCGCCCGCGTGTACTTCACTCGATTGACTAGGCACCGCCGGCGGTCGCGCGCTGTGTTCCTCTCCCACTGCCCTTTCCTTTCGCCGTTTGATGTTTTCGCGTGTGATGAATAGTTTTCGAGATATTTCGATTGCCCAACTTGCCCCTATGCTCAACTAGCCCCGCCCTACCCTACCCTATAAATTTTGATTTTCTTGAGAGTTGAAATATACATTATTGTGCGACATAAACGGCTGTATCTTCTGTTTACGTAGACTTAGAAGTTCGATTTTTGTAGAGCTTCAAGGAACTGTAGACCTAAGTATATGATTTTAATTTTAACTCGATACCTCCACGCGTTCCCGAGATAAAGGGTCTTGACGGACAGACGGACGGACTGACGGACACAAAGCGATCCTATAAGAGATCTGTTTTTTCCTCTTGAGATACGTAACCCTAAAAGTAAATATTTCCACAAATATTCTGTTTGTAAATTTTCTCAAATCTTCTCTGCAATTTCTTTTTTAGTCGACATTATTTGTTCTCGCACCTCCTCTACCACTTATTTCTCTGACAGAACTTAGGTATACCAGAAATTTTCTCATTTCTCTTTGATTAAATTTTTCTCTTCAAATCCTCTCTTTTATTGCATAAATTTTCGATTCGAACTAGTTGAATTTTACAAAAATTAAAAATACGTTACAAAGCTTCCTGTATATTTTTTCCTATAGTCCCAATTAAGGGGGAAAAATGCGCGGGGAGAACATAAAATATGTACTCAAATTGTACGCTCGAACGGAATCAGGTCTTCAGGTAGACCAAGTATTTTCCCTCGCCTGCACTACGAGAGTGTTTTAACGTTGAATTGATTTTTTTGAAATTTGCAGTCTTATCAAAAACATTTTAAAGTGCTGCAGGGCCAGATTGGAGAAAAAAACAGAAATGAGAAAACCTGGGAGGATAGTAAAAATGATCCGTTTTTATGTGACTACTTCATATAATAGGGGTTCGCCTTTACAAGCCATATCTTTTCGATACTTCTGTTACGTGCTCTTATTTCTCTGTGCACCGGAACTCTCTTTCAACAGGGTGCGCTCTTCCTTTCCTCGTTCATTTCATCATCCTCTTTGGTATTACCGGCAAATCGGAACTCCGAGAGCGGTAAAAACCTCGTAGAGTTATTTCTGAAGAGAAAACTATTTCCAGTTTGCCTCTTCAATTTCATTTACCTTCGGATATGTTATTTACTAGAGTTTGAAAAATAACGTAGAAC
Source organism: Ophioninae sp. B BG-2022a (assembly GCA_030522765.1). Taxonomy (NCBI): domain Eukaryota; kingdom Metazoa; phylum Arthropoda; class Insecta; order Hymenoptera; family Ichneumonidae; species Ophioninae sp. B BG-2022a. The sequence continues at coordinate 10,059 of JAPYZJ010004478.1, read as the reverse complement.
GAAAAGGAATATGAGTATAAAACATTACATGGAAAAATAAAAAATCCGTACATTATACTTTTTCAGCTCTCCGAAGTACAAATGCTTTAATTGAAACGTAATAAATAGTACATAATAATTTTTCGCCCCATTTCAACCATTGGAAATTGGAGGATGCAAAATCTCATAAAATACCACCAAAGAATTTCCTGAAATCCCAAAAATATAAATGCAAACCATTAAAAAAAACTGGAGTTGCCTCACTGTGGTAGGTGAATTTCACGCCAAAAATTCTAATTCCAGTCACTAGGAAAATATGTCATTCAAGGGAAGCCACAAATAATATTTGCATGCAAAAAAACAATTTGAAGTAAATCAGAAGGGAAAGGAAATTGTTGTTTCGGAATTGATGGTCGTGTAGTGTCTCATCGGTTAAATTCTCAAGTTAACGGGGAATCTCCAAAACCAGAGGCCATCAAATTTGCTGCTATATTCCTCGTAACTCGAATCTCTAAAATTAGAAACGATTCATCGGCCATAAATGCCTCGAATGATCTCCATCTTCGCGATATCACCTCAGTTACAGGAGTCAGCCCAGCGGTGCTTAAACCACGTAACAACTTTTCAGCATTCTCTCTTCCAACTCTTCTTATCGGAGTAGGAAAAGAAAAATGTCATACTGCATTTTCCCTCGGCTATGCGGGAGGAAAACATGCTATCGATCATTCACACGAACCTGAATATACTGTACGTGTACACGTATACGTGTAAACCTACATACCTTATGCCCCTTCAGTTGTCTAGAGTTTGCCGGCGGTGACCCGGTTTTCCTTCCGAAACGAAAATTCCTGAGAGGCTTCCGGTGGCTGTACACATGTTTATGACGTGTATACATGTACTTGTACACCAAAGTACCTTCAGTATCGATCTAGCTATCTGCCACTTTGCCAACTAATGTTTATCCAAACCCAACCTGAATTTGACAAGGCTCGAAACAATTTATGAGAAAATAGGAATTATCGAATACGTATAATTAAGGATAAATACGAATATGAAGTTTGCAACATTGGAATGCATTGAAAATGATCGTTTTGCAAAAATAAACATCGGGTTCTCACTTTACGTCGATATAAATATGAGACAACGTGATGACTTTTTCGTCTGAAGATCCTGATGTGCGTGCATTGCTGGAGAAACTATCCTTCTTCGACTGCTTTCCGCATATGACTGCGAAGACAAGCGTGGACTTGCTGCAAGACTCGTTATCTTAATAACAATAGTAGCAGTTCACTTGTCACAAGACTACAACCTGTGGTAAAAGGCTGAATATGGCTTCATCATGGAGAGCAGCCATTTTCTGTGTATACCTGCTTTCTACTTTCCATAACTATAATAATGACACACGGGTTGTATTTTCATTAAGTTCCAAGGGGAGGTGTTTAATTACGAGGTCGGTTGGATTCATTGATTAAAGAGCCATTGGACGATATCCTAATAAACTGAGGTAGATTATAAGATACAATGGCATTGTCGCAATCGTAAAGTCGATTCGCAAAGAAAACCCCTTTTGCTTTTCAGTTAGCGTCACGTATAAAAAAACTTTTATATTACGATACAAAATACTTTGTAGGTGTTTCACTATTAACTATTGGACTATTTGACTATTGACTACTGGACTATTGGATTATTGGACTATTGGGTTACTGGACTATTGGATTGGATTGGATTACTGGACTATTGGACTATCGAATAGTCCAGTAATCCAATCCAATCCAATAGTCCAGTAATCCAGTCCAGTCCAGTTCAGTCCACTTTTGATTTTCGACCGTTTTTACTTCTTTGACTATTGATAACTGTTTCGACGCGTTTTTTAATTAACGTATTTATAAGGAGGGCCAATTGTATAGGAAGACGAGCGTTTGAGAGTTCTCGTGACGATAATTTATCGTTAAGCATCAGATATACACATATCGGTATCTATTATATCCGGGTATAACTAAATACGCGACCGTACAAATCACAATTGAATCTCTTGGTGTGAGTTCGGCAATATATATTTTTTCCTCATTGTATAAAGTGCACGTTGCTTTATCTTTTTTACGATATGATACTACATATCGATAACTACAGTTGCGTAAATACACAAGGGTATAGTGAACCGCTCTCAGATGAGTGGAGCTTATTTTATAGACGAATACGAGATGGATCGATGAAAGTTGCCTACGCCAGCGTTTCCCTTTCAGCTAATGTACGAACGCTGAAAATATATGTGAAATTTGACGGTAATTTGCACTCTGGGACGACAGTCTAGAGATAGAAAGATTGGGGAGGGCAGAAACAGAGAATGTACAGAGACAGGAGTAGAGAATGGGAGTGACTGACGAGGAGGATGAGAGTCGAATATATAAGGAGGAATGGATAGGTCGCCCTCTCTCGAATATTCGAAGACGTCGGAGTCTCCTGCTGTTACTGTCATCGAAATGTACCTAATGTAAGCTCTAAGAGTCTATGAGTATGTATTTGTATGAGCATATATATATATATATATATACAGTTATCGATACAAGTAAAAGAACACCATAAGCCCAATAAGCTTTTGTTCTATAACATTTAGATTTTCTAAAAAGAATTTGAATATTTTCAACTTATATAAATCTTTTTCAATTTAGATTTTGTACTCGTAGCATGTAAAGTCATCTGCTTGGTATATTTTTCGTGCTCGCCTTTTTAGAAAGATTAAATGTATTGCAGAGGCCAAAATAAAAAGGCGATATATTTTTTTCAAATAAGACGAAATAGAAGAAATACATTTTTTAAGTTGTACTTTTTGGTACACCAAAAGATTTATACTTTCTGGAAATAAATGATCAATACTTTGTACAATAAAAAATTAATAATCTTTCGAAATAAACGATCGATGTTTGGTATAACAAAGAAAATACAAATTTTTCGAAAAGAACAATTGATATTCGGTATGATCGTTTTCTGTCATAATTAGCACTGAAAGTTTGCTAGACAGGAACTCAAAACTATTTTCATTCATCCAAATGAATAATTTCCAAAAATCAATCAACACGTCCGCGTCTTTTATATGAAACTATAGGCATTTGAGTTTATTACGTGGATGAATGAAAGCTCGCCTGTTTCGTAAACCGGCTGAAAAATGACCTTTGGCGTATCTTCGCTGAATTAATTTATATGACACATTGAATGGGACCATTTCTTGAATGGCTCGTATCTTCGAATGTGGGTTGTTCTCTTACTTCTCGTATAATATGAGAATCATCTTACTTCGTCGTTCACCATTTTCTACCTCGTCTACTCCCACTCTGTTCGCGACAAAACCAATCTTTCGAGATATTTTCCACAGCTTTGACACCTGAGTGTCAAAGCTGTGGAAAGTGAAAGTTCTCACTTTCAACTTTTCATCCATTTCTCTTTGCGAAAAGCACTTTACTGAATATTTTACAATCAAATTTCGTGCCCAGGTACAATTTTATGGCTTAGGGATCTTCTAGAAGGAAATGTCACTGGGAATTCCCGTCCCTTCAATGTTATAGTACTATTTTAAAATGACCTAAAACGAAACATTTATTGCTTTAACTTTGTAATTATTCTTAAACAATTAGTCCTCATGAGTCAACCGTTGATTGGGAGGAAGCATTTTGATAAAAATTTATAAAAATTTCACTTGCGAAACTTGCTCGATAATGGATCAAAAATGAGATTCAAAATGAAAATATATTACTATTTTCACAAAGTATAAAGTTACGTAAATTAATCTATTTTCTATGACTAATTATTTTCGATTTTCAATAAATGAAGATAAATGTTATTTGGGAAAATAACATAAAATCAGTGAACCGTGGTAATTAAACAAAAATTGCGATATGTTCGTTCTTTCTCAGTCACTATGCCCTAAACTAGGATACAACCGAAGCAGAAAAGCAGAAGAAGGCTGTTCACGAGCTTTCTAGAAATTCCTTCATGAAGCTCGAGAGTTTTGTCGAAAGAATTTTACCTGACAGCAGTCGATTACGACGCTGGAAGGACATGAAGGAAGATATCTCTCTGTCTCTCACGTGCTTTTCTCATCTCCTGGATAAAATTTTCATCTAGTCATGCGCAAAAAGTCTCCTTCAAATTGTCAACCCGTGGATTTATTCCATTATGTCGCGGTTGTGGCAGTAATGAACTCAGATCGAAACGTGTCGGCGGTCTTAGACGAATTTACGGATGATTCGGCAGTGTGAAATAACGAGTTCCTCTATGACGAACATTTACATAAAAAATGGATAATCATTTACTCGGCCCATTGCGAATGAGCTCTCTCTCTCTTTCTCTCTTTCTCTGTGTCTTTTTTATTCTTAATATTTATATCATAATGACTATTGTTTTTATATATTTTGTATAAATATAAGGTAATTATTCGGAAAGTGACCCCCACCAGGGAGGGGAGTGGGAGGTGGGTCGATTTATAGATTTTAACCCCCTAAACACGATCGTGAAGAGAAATCGCGGCGGTCACCCCCCTATAAAAAGTTATGAGGTGTTGAAGTTCAAAATGTATTACTTACTTTTTTAATCTTCGTTCTCCGGAGTATCAGCCGTTGCCAGTGGAAACATATTTTTAATCGCCTTAAAAAAATGCCGAAATCCGTTCCGTGTATGCGTGGTTTCGTTTGAAAAGAAATTCAGCAACATACGCACGCCAAAACTTATTGCGCCGCCCGTACTTTGGTATTGCTCCGCGCAGACCCCTCCACAGACGCTCAATATTTTGAGTGTGAGCCTTTGTCTCTGGATCAACGAAATTCATCGCATGATTCACCGTGAGATGAATGAAATCTTCATGGCTCAAGCAATTATATGCACGCCAGCAATCTGAATAAATTGTGGTTCCCTCAATGATATGTTCTTTTATTGCGGCCAAGAGCGTGTTTGCATCACGGATTTCCACCGGAACAATAAATGTTTCTTTTGTATCCCGATCGATGATGCCGAATACGCACTGGCCTGTGACGATGCGGCCCTTATTATTTTTTCTTTTACCGATTTTGGCTTCGTCTATTTCGACAATTTGTCCTACTCCTTCTATCTTTCGCCGTGTTTTTTCCACCCAGGACGAACAAACCCAAGGTAAATAAATAATTATGTATACCGATAGAAATGGTCTGTGAACACATTCGCTCATACTCACACATACTCGCGTACGCAGACACATACCTCTCGACAAAAAGACAGCCAGTCAATGATTGTTTCATATGATAAATCGAGCTCTGCTCTTAGCCGAGCAACATGTGGAGGAGGGAACCACACAAAATACGCGAGAAAGCGGTATATCGTTTCGAGTTTGAGGTGTACTTTGCTAAACCATGTGTCCGTAAATGCCGATATGCGGTAACTACATCGTATTTTCCGTCTTTTTTTTTATTTACAGTTTTATAAAAATTATTCGAGCACTGGAGTTTTAAAGTATTCCGATTTAATTTAATGACTGCCTTACAATCGCGACACACAATTTGTTGCCGAACCACGTTGTACTCGAAAAGAAAATCAAGTAATTTCTCCCGGTCATCGACAAGACGCAAAAATTCGTACAGTTTCATTATTCACGAATCGAATTAGAATAATCACGATAACCACGCGAAAATTCCATGTCCTCAGTAATCGTATACATATTATAATTATGTACACGTATACTTACTGCACTTGTTGATACATTTTCGTACCGAGGTCGAGTTCTAGAACCGAAAATATCGAACGCAACACTCGTAGTCCTTACCTACATGTGTGCGTGTACATATGCGAATCGTAGGAGGTATGTCTATTATTTTTCAAAACCCCATAACTTTTTATAGGGAGCTGACCGCTGCGATTTCTCTCCACCATCGTGTTCAAGGGGTCAAAACCTATAACCCCCCCCCCCCCACCTCCCATCCTCCTCTCGGGTGGGGGTCATTTTCCAAATAATTACCGATTTTTCTATTCTGGAAGATGTATAAGTTATGAGGATTACATAACAGAATATATCTCCGATCCTAGTAAACTGATAAACCCATAAATGTGGGTCCGCCTCCGCGCCTTCACTGCGCTGGCTGTAAAGTACACCTTGTGTGCACCACGTGTCACATGCGGATGAAAGGTTCACTGCAGTACGAGTGCCAATCCAACAATTCTTCGACCATCGAATACCAAAAGGACCGACGGAATCGAAAAACATGTCAAGTTCAAAATTGAGCATTTTTGACTCCCGTGCCGAAATTATTTTTCGGAACATGCGCATTTATAAGTGAATGATTTTTTTTGTTTTTATGAATTTATGATTTCAGTATATTTTTCCCACTTTTATAGCAGTGATTTTGACAAATTACGATTCCACGAAGAATGATTATAGCAAGCGGGAAAACTCGTCATTTGTCAGTAAAGACAGTTTTGTTCCAATGAATGCAATGTACTGACAGAAACAAAAGAACAACAAAAGGAGACTACTTGATAGGAAATCGAACCAGCCTCAAGTTCCACTCTTCTCGTTCCCTTATTTCGGCCCTTTCTCAAAAACCCTTCTTTCTACCCTCCAATTTTTTCACGCTATTTCACGGGGAAAGAGAGTGCAGTGGCCGTGTAATAGGAAAGAGTGGAAAGGTGTACCAGGTGGGAAAACAGTTTTGAAACGGGATGTAATGAGACGAAGAGCGATGATGCGGGAGTGGGGATTGGCAAGGGGGAGTGGGCACGTCGATAAACCGCAGTTTAATGAAGGATACTCGTGCAGAGAAACAATGCATTGTGAGGTCGGCTGGCTGCGGCGTCAGTAGATTGCAGATGAATGAATTGGGAGCGGGAAAAGAGGAAAATGTGCGCGAGGATAACTGGTTGATAGAGTGGGAAAGACGAGGAGAACTTGATGAGGTGGGAGAGCGGAGGAGGAAGAGGTTTCCACGGTCCGAACGGAGAACCTGACGAACGTTGAAAGAGTGTTATCGCGGGAGAACGAAGAGAAAAAGACGGCAAGTGAAACCGTAGAATGGAGGAAGCTGAAGAGCGAGAGAGAAGAGAGCAACCGTCGATCGCTCGCATCGATGAGCTTAATGCGTGTACCTGATGACTGCGGGTTGGCTTTGCGGAAAAGGGTGGCAAAGACCGCAGAAGCGGTTGCTGCGGCCCAATCCTTACTGGGGAATAGTGCAAGAGTTAGACGCAGTATTGTTTACCGGACATGCAGCCGGACAGCGAGAAATGAGAGAACCGACGTGCCGACTACGTAAAGGGTGGAAACTGACGAATAATTCTTGCACCTAGTTGGGGTTTAAGGCTCGAAACATATTTCACCTTAATTAGTCAACGGTTCGAAAAGTAATCGAGTCAGGATTGAAGATGATGGATTTTGCAAAATCTATGGTGTGTTTTTGCAACCCTCTGACTGCACCTTGGGTCGTTTCGATCCCATCATAAGAATTGAGACGAAGAGTTTCGCATCTGGTGTTTTCCGTTTAGGTCATAAATAAAGATCATTGATGACGAAAAATGAAAGAAAACGATTTGAAAAAACGCCAAAGCCAACGTGTGGTAGGTATCACTTATCGATGTGCGCCGGCTCATCGGGCAACCCTCATGAGCGCGTTTTTTTTATGAATAATAATTCAGGCGTTTGTTTGAGACCCGTACATGCTCGTATCAATCGAGTCTGAATTTCCCTCCCAACTCCCCCATTTCCGGGACTACCGTCAGGTGCGGAACGGGCCTTTTATAGCCATCCATATATCGAAACACAAGAACACCCGTTTACATATACGACTGCAGGTATATATGTACAAATAAATGTTAGGACGTAGTGAAAAAGCACGACGAATCTCAAGAGTACGAATCAAGCTTGTGTCCTTGAAATGTATTCGCTGAGTTGAATATTTACTCACGGGATTGAGTCCTGACAGCACTAAAAACACGATGTCCTCGGTTTCGTGACTGTTTTTCTATTTGTCCTTTTAAGTTTCGGTTCATGTCCCAAGGGACGAATTGAAGTTAAAATGAAGTGGGCCAGCGAGGGCTATACAGCGCGAGGCAAATATACTAATACAAAGAACGGAATGGGGCGAATGCTAATGTTTCAACGGGGAGGCAAGGTACATCATCCATGAAGACCGTGACGGTTCCACACGTATCATTTACTTTCAAGACGGAATCGAACTGCGAGGAAATTCGATTGTTGTAGTATCGCTCTGGTAATTCTTATAACGTTTTTTTTCTCACTACGCTTTTGTTTCGATTGGTACACGATATTTACAGTCTCGTAGAAAAAACAGCAGGCATTGCAATAAACTTTTGCATTGGGTATTCTTTTCATTTTTTCTACGCAGAAAAAGATGTTGGTATTGATTGATTGTTTGGGGTTTCCTTTTTTTTCTACATCACAAAAAAGGCGGTTATTGACGGTTATTTGGATTTTCTTTGTCTCTTTTCCGCGTCGAATTTTCAATAAGCTCCTCTAGAGCTTTTTCAAAAAAGATTGAAATCTTGAAATTGCAATTCCTTGCTAAAGACTTGTCGACTTAGGATACAAATTAGAACACCAGTTCTAGAAATAAACTTTCTTCGATCCCATTTAGGAGAATTTAGAAATAACACGAATCCAACCAATCTTTAATTTGCTCCACGTAAATAACATTCAATGTTGATTAAAGTGAGGATACTTGAACGATTTTGACTCTCAATTCATGTTTTATATACTCGGAGATAAAAAAAATTCCGTACTACATTTAGTAATCATTAAGGGCAAGTCAACAGGTGAGAACATTTCCGCCTTTGAGGCACACTGATGAGCTTTTCATGATTAGTTTTTTGCTTAGGTTTTCTCCGAAATTGTTTTGGTAAGCACTGACGATGTCTGGAATTCTTTTCAACATTTTTTCTGCTGTAAGAGCATTAAACTGCCTATTCTAAATCTACCAGCTACTCAATGGTACGTTTTCAAGCGTTTACCAAGGACATTTACTGGAATATTTGAAACCCAATTCAAAGTCTGCTTTCAGTTTTGCCCAGTTTCGGGGTCGCGGACAAATGGAGCTTATAGCTTTCGATGTTGCTGTACGGTTAATCCAATATTCGATAAATTAGCGAAAAACAAAACACTTGAGCATTGAAATGCTTGACCCTCCTTAGTTAAATGTATCATGTTAGAAAGGTACGATAAATCAAACGCGATTCAACGACGACTCTACACTCGTGCTATTTATTTCCCCAAGTTTTTTGAACGGCCACCGGTTTTTGGCCAGGACTGTAGGTTTAATACATTGTGGAAGCCCGATTGTTGGAGGGTACCTAAACGGGAAAACGGGGTTTGCGAGAAAAGCGGTTTCGCCAATCGATTTTCAGCGTGTTGCGTACCACGTATCAACTGCGGATGGAGGAGTGAGGAGGGTGTAGAAGCGAAATGAGTCGGCGACATTCGCAATCCCAACGAAAGAAAAACATACACTGCTCAGCGTTGTGAAAAATAGCTGGGCTTGTTGTTACTTATCAAACGTCGTGACCTAAATGTTAAATGTTGACATTCCAATGCCCCTGTGTTCTTTAGCAGAATAGTGACCCGGGAGTATGCAAAAAAGTAATCCCTCGATTCAATGCGAATCACTCGTAGTGATTCGCATTGTCAAAATTACATATACGAAATGAATTTTTTTAAGTGAATTTTTATTTTTATTTTGATATAATAATCAATTATGAATAGTAATCTGTCATTCCATTATATTATATTATTGTTTATTAATTATATAGTATTGTAATATGTATATATATATACAGGGTGCCCCAGCTAAGAATGTCATCCGTGAAATGGGGGGTAGGGGGTGAAATTCTAAGACGATTGATATAAGCGTGTATGGCTCCCAGATCAACCCCTGAATTATTATTAATTTTTTACAGCAGCCAATCAGACGCGCCCGGAGGCGGGCCAACGTCGGTGGGTGACGGGCACGTGCGCTGGTGCCCGGAGGGGCGGTACCCCCACCATGCGGACACTGCCGCTCGTCGGTGTGCGCTTGCATGTGGTAGTGTGCGACAAAAAAGGCACTATCGGCCCGC
>JAPYZJ010004477.1:0-13558 GCA_030522765.1 Ophioninae sp. B BG-2022a | reverse complement strand
GGACCTTATGGCGAAAAAAAAATAATTTAGCTAAGTTTTAAACCAATTTTTCTGCACCTTTCTCTTAAGGTGCCCGCTTTGGGCCCATCTCCCCTAATTGTTTTTTTTTTGTATTTTTTTTCGAAGATCTTAAGGGGGTTTGAGGGAGTCAGCCCATAAAAATTTTTGAACTATTGACCATTTTTATATTTAATTTTTTATAGAAATTAAATCCATTTTTTTTTGTAGATCTTAAGGGGGATTGAACGAGCGGAAAGTGAACGCGAAAAAGACAGTGTGCTTGACTATGAAGCAATCGCGATAGCGCACAACCCAAAGATGTGTGTACGTGTGTGTATCAGACCGTTCAACTATATATCGTAGATTGACAACACGGTGTAGGATAACGTTGATACGTCTCGTTTCCGGTGTTTATTGGTCGCCGTTTGTACACACGAACGCATACGTGCGCGACGTTTGTGAGCAAAAAATAAAAAAAAATAAAGAATCGACCCGAACCGTGTGCAATAAACGTAACTCGTACGTAACATTAGGTCATTTCGTATTGGTTAGCAATCGTTATCCGTATGCTATCAAAATTACGTGATAATCATTTTCATCATCCCATTAAGAGACTCGTTTATTTATAGTATTTTTTAATTATTAATTATAATTATATTTATATTAGATCAGTTATAATTTTTTTTTATTTTTTCGTATTTAAATTTATCAAATTTTATTAAATTTCTTTAATTAATTAAATTAAACTTTTTTCATGAACATTACATTTATTCTCATTCGTATTATTTAGTCAATTATAATTTATCAACTGTTTCCATCGGAATAAATATTTTATTATTTTTCTGGTAATTAATTTATAAATATGTATTTCGACGATGTCAGGATAAGGTCATTGTTGATTTTCACCACTGTTGGTGATTTTTTTGTTTTTTCTATAAAAATTGATGAAAAAAAACTCCAAGAGCAAATTTAAAAAGTAACAAAAACCTTCCTTCAAAATTTATCACCATTTTTACACGAAATAATAGTCGACGTGCAAAAAAGATCGACAATATAAAGCAAGTGCTTCTGAAATATGATAAAAAATCAATTGAAGTGATTTTCGTTCAATCAATAAATTAAAGTGATAAATTGAATGAAATCAATTCAATTCCGTATTACAATTATTTATTCATAATTCAATTTTTGAAATTGACATAAATCACGAAATTTCCTACATTTATTTATTTTATGAAACAATAATAATGATACTTGTTTATGTGAATATTTGCGAAAAAAGGCTTTTGGAAAACAAGTTTTACCGTTTGAAAAAAATTGCGAATTCACAATGTTTTAATGGAAAAATAAAAAATGAAGAGAAAATTTAGAAAAAGCGATCAAGGACTTCACGCACAACGGTCGAAACGTCCCTAAAACGTTGAAGTACCACATATTGAAATGAAAAAAGAACGAAAAAAAAGAAGAAAAAAAAACGAAAAATCGACTAGCGAGTACCAGTACGCGGTTGGGTGTACGTGCAATAAATCTGTCGCTGTATCCGAGTGGAGGTCGGTGGCTGGATCCTGTCGGGGGCTGGATTCGGGGGTAAAATACCGTAGGGTTGGAACGCCCCCATGGTCGACCAATGAGAGTTTCCAGCTCGATGTTGGTACGTCCAATCGTGATGGCTCGTCGTTGTTCGTTTTGGAGGAACGGCGCACTCCGCGAGTCGCTTTATAGCTGGCGTATGACGAGGAAAAAAAGGACCATCAAAAAAATCGAAAAGAAAAAAAAAATAAAGGGAGACGAGAGAGAAAGAAAAAGTAGAGGGAGAGAGTCACGAAGAGGAAGAAGAAGAAAACGACGAAGAGTTGGCCGTAGTAACGCGAACGAAACGAGGGATAAGCCCTGGAGAGTTCGAAGTGCTGGGGCTGATATTGGCGCTCTTTCGAGCCTCAGGTCTTCCCCGAACCAAGTTTCACGTCGGTGTTGGTATCTTGGTGACTTGGTCACTCAGTGACCGTGCCTCGTGCCAATAAGAAGTGTCACACTCCTCGCGATCGTCCTCCCCAAAGAGCTTCGAAACTCTACCGATTTTTTTTTTTTTTATTAAACAAAGTGTAACTTCGTGTCTGGTGATTACTTTGATGAACGATCAGTTGTGGGCGATCGAGTGTACGTCAAGAAAAAAGTGCTTTTTTTACCGATAACTACGACGATCGGTCGATCATCAAATAGGTGATGATTCAATGAATGATAAATGGAGTAGCTAGTAGGAACCAGTGATCGATGGAAACTCTGATGACCAAGTCATTCAAGAGGAGCATTTTAACGACCGATGGATTAACGAGCAACTAGTTGATTTTTGGACAAACCAAAGCTAGGTTCTGGTGCAACAGTGGACGAGAGAGTCTTGTGAAACGATTTTTGTGTTCGTGACGTCATGCCGGACTGCCATGAGCCGTCGCTAAAGTGAACGAAAAAGTTTTTACTTTTTACGTTTCGAAATCTTGGAAAATTCTGTTTTCTAGAAGTTGCAGCGAAAAGCAACAAATAGAAATAGAAACCCAAAGAAACCCAAACAAAGTTTGCCGTTTGAAAAATCAGGCGACCGGAAGTTCCTCCGGAGTTAGCGAGATCGGTAGAAACGATTCGATCTCTGCATCGGGATTGAAGGGACAGTTGATGAAATCGTTGAGGCGCGAGGATGTCTGACAGTTCGGATCAACTGTCTTCGCCGAACAGCGAGTGCAACGTGTCACGACAAATGGGAGCGTTGCATCGTAGCGTCGGTGGCTCGACGGCGTCCTCGACTACCAGCCCAAACGCACCGATCACCGGTTATAACAACGGTGCTGTCGCCATTGCTAACCCATCCGGTTTGCCAATTGGACATCATCAACATCCTACCGGAACGTCCAACGGAAGTCCACGTTATTCTCAGCAACAAGCCTGCGCCAATTCTGATAATCCATTTGGCAATGTTATCGTCGGCGTTGATCATCTTTCCATTAGCCATCCGGAGGGTTTCACACCCGAACAAATATCGTGCATGTGCGAAGCTCTCTATCAGAGTCAGGATATCGAGAATTTAACAAGGTGCGCCTTTTATCAATTATTATTATTATCATTTATGATTTTTGGTTATTTCTCGATTTTTGTAAATTTATTTGTTTCATTAATTGAATTTGTATACATTGATTTCATGCATTTATTGATTTTTGTTGAAATAATAAATTAAAATAAAATCTGGTCTTTAATCAATTATTATTATTTATGATTTTTGGTTGTTTTTCGATTTTTGAAAATTTATTTGTTTTATTAATTGAATTTATATACATTGATTCAATTGGTTTAGTTATTTTTGTTGAAACACACAAATTAAAATAAAGTCTAGTGCAATCTTAACGAGTAAAACATCATACAAAAAGTAAATTTTTCTATAATTCAATTTTTATATGATTTTTCAAATGATACTATGACTTCGTATATTTATTTCAATTATGAAATATTGATTTGTCAGAAATAATTTTATTTAAATCGAAAAGTTGATTTTTTGTTGTTTCAAACGTGAATTCATAATTCAATATTTCGAAATGAAAATATATCGCAATATTAAAATTAAAAAAATCAAATAAAAATTTGATGGTGAAGAGGAAAAAATTTGATTGGTGAAAGTGTGAAAAACATAAAAATACGTAGACTTCTTTTACTGACTGTTTTGGGGTGGTTTTTCACATCAAATTAATGTTTTAGACTCGAATCAACAATATTACTAAAAAAATGAATTTTTCTTTGAAAAATCGATTTACCATTTTATCGTAATCAGATTTTCAATATTTGTAATTCGCCATCCGGTTTGATCCCCGAAACAGGTTTCTTTGGTCTTTACCTCCCGGTGAACTTTTACGTGGTGGTGAAAGCGTTCTGATAGCGAGAGCTGCTGTCGCTTTTCATCGCGGAGCTTATCACGAACTCTACTCGATCCTAGAGAGCCATCCATTTTCGCCAAGACGACATCCGGAACTCCAACAAATTTGGTTCAAAAGTCATTATCGCGAGGCCGAAAAAATTCGAGGTCGTCCACTCGGCGCCGTTGACAAGTATCGGTTGAGAAAAAAATATCCACTTCCAAAAACGATATGGGACGGGGAAGAAACCGTTTATTGCTTCAAAGAACGTTCGAGGAACGCTCTGAAAGAGTGCTACTCCCGCAATCGTTATCCGACACCAGACGAGAAGAAAAATCTCGCGAAGAAAACCAGCTTGACCCTCACCCAAGTGTCAAATTGGTTCAAGAACCGACGGCAACGAGATCGCACACCTCAGCTCAGAACGTGAGTCCTTAAATTCATTCGAATATCCATACATTTTTTCATTATTTTATATTTATAGAAATTAATCGAAGTTTCTCGATTTTTGCAACAATTTTTTTCAACAATTTACAAAGATTTTTCATTTTTTTTTGGTGAGGTAGGGAAGAACTCTAAATTTTTTTTCGGTGGAATTGCATTACCTAAATTAAAAAATTGTAGTTTTGTAAAAATGTAAATAAAGGAGTTATTTGGGGCACAGCTTAGGAAATTAATCTTCAAATTTATTGAAATATTCATATATTTAGTGATAATGATATGTAGAAAAAAATCGTAGTTTTTAGAAATATTTTCAATATTTTGAAAAGGTTTTTTAATTATTTTTTCGCGGAGGGGGAAACTGTGGTTTTTCTGTCTGGATGATTTTGTATTTTTTAAATGATTAATTTAAGGCTTGGCTTGAAAAATGAGTAAAAAAATTCAGACGAATATTTAAACGTTTGTTTTCATATCGATAAAAAAAATCAAAGATTTTCGAATTTTTTTTTCAACAATTTGAAAATATCAACGATGATATGCAATTTTAAATATTTAACAATAGTGATTTGCAAAGTTCACGTATGATACGTTCGAGTCTTGTTAATTCACAATTATTATTATTATTATTATTACAATTATTATTAATTCTTATTATTCCATAATTATTATTAATTATTATTCCACAATTATTATTATTATTTTTCCACAATTATTATTATTATAATTATCCACAATTATTTCCATTTTGGAGAAATTCGTTTTCGTCCGACGGTTTATTCAGAAATACCTAAAGGAGTTCCCGATACAGCGTAACGGCAAACTCGAGGAGCTCCCGTTTCTTCGTCACGCAATTTCGAGTGTTCGACACTAAACGCGCGAAACGTACGCCCGTATGAGCGTGTAGGACCCTGGGTAAAGCCCTCCTGTATTATTAGGGCCGAGCGGGTAATAACGTGAAAAGAGCAAGGGAAAACGAGTGAGCATATTAGAGAGGAAAGATCGTGCGAGCGAAGAAGCTTTTGGGGTATGCATGGAGGGCACGTGTGCCCATGGGGGGTCCCTCTTAATTTTCGGTGCAACAAGTGTGCTCCTATGTGACACGTGTGTATGCGGGTGCTTTTCCATCCGTACCAAATCTATCCTTCTCTGACACTCCAAAATCCACACCCTGCAGTTTTCCAGAATCCTCGAGTGCTCGGCATTCGGCCAAGTGATAAATCATTCGACCGCTACTCTTTTTTTTTCGCCTCCTCTCAACGCGCGAAAGATTTCGATTTTACACAATTTTTAAAACTTTTTTATTTTTTGTCTCCTTTTGTTTTGCAATTTTTATTTTCATTTTTTTTTAAGTTTTTTATTTTATTTTATTTTCAAATTTTTATTTTTATTTCAATTTTTTAGTTTCTTTTCTTTCTTCATTTTCAAAGTATTTATTTTTTACAGTAATTAATTGAACTATTTTTAAATTAATATTTACATGCTGCTTAAACATTTTTCGGTAAACTTGGTACTTGTCATGAAAATATGTTATTTTCTTCTGACAAGAGAACTTTAAAAGATTTGGATCTTGAGTATCACTTGCCCTACAAAGTATTGAAATTTAAAATTATCTGAATGCTGGAATTCCAAAATTGCTTTATTTTTTATGATAATTAATAAAGTAAAATTAAGTTAATTCGTTGTTCAAATAAAAAGAAAATAACAATCAATTCCTAATTAACATGAAAAGCCCTTGACTTGATTCTACATTTGATTAATTAACATAAAAAATCCTCTATTTGTTATGTTAATTAATAAAGTAGGATAAAGTTAATTAATGAATCAAATAAGAAGGGAATAGCATTAAAAATCCTTAATGAACAAGAAAATCCGTCGATTTGATTCGATATTTGATTAATTAGCATTCCATATTTCATTAATTAACGCAATTCAATCGAGATATGAAAAACGAATTTTTGGAACTCTTTTTTTAGTTATAGATTTATGAATGCAACGTAAATAAAAGTTTTCTTCGATATGGAAGGAAGAAAAGAACGATTAATATTCGGTCTTATCGGGAAGGGAATGCCAACTATGTTAGGTTTTTATTGCGATATTTATAAATACACGTATACGATATTTACATCAGAGAAATGCACACGTGTTGCGAGCTGTCATCAAGAACGTTTAGATAATTCGATCTTTCGAATTTCGACGCTCGCTTTTTACCTCTGCACATTCGTTGATTTTTTTTATTGACTATTTTTTTTAATACACAAAAATTAAACCGCCAACCATAAAGATTAAGAATTCATGAATGGCGCAGCGAATTGTGGTCTATTATCAAACAGAGTTCCACGAACTCGTTGGCACAACACCGTTATTCATTTTAATCGTAAAAAATACACACGAAGTATATCGATGAAAAGGCATCGATAAAAAACAGCAATTAATCACGAAGTGTAAACTACTCCAAACGTAACAAAATTCCTTCGTCTCTGAACGAAAGCTTCGAAAGAGGGCACTCTTTGGAACAATGTGCCTTTGGTAAAAATCGACAAATATTCAAAATTCGTATTAGCATTTTAAAAGCTCTCGGTTTAAGGTATTATTAAAACAATATTTAATAAACCCTGAAATTTTCGAAAATTTAAGGAAATATATGTAGTTCTCGATGTTATAAAAATCCATGAATTATTTATTAATAAATTGCACTAAAAGGTTTAGTAATTATAATATTTAAAATAGTAATATTAAGGAAATATAAAATTACGATATTTAGTAATTATAGTAATTGAAACAAAAATTGAAAACATGAAAATTCTGAAAGTATTATATCAACAAGATTTACTGCAAATTCTTATTTACAATCATGGAATTCTTTTCAACAAATTTTTTAAACATATATCAATTGTTATCAAACGGCTGCTACAAGCTAAAAAAAATATGCAATCGATCACAAAAACAGTTTCCAAACGTAGAAAATTTGATAAAAAAAACCTTAATATTTAAAAAAATTTTATACTCTACGTTTAACCCCTATGGTTACCCGCGAACAAAAAAGGGTAAAAGTGGATTGCGTTTTTTTTTTCATTTTTCGTTTGGACATTACGTGGACGAAAGTGGTAGAGGGAGTTGGTATCGTTCTCCGGTCGAGCATATACACACTTAAGAAAGAAAAAAGAAAGAAATACGTTTGGCAGGGAAGTGGCATTGTTATGGCTACGCCGGGGACGGGGTCAGGGTCTCTCCAACGCGTTTGCCGGTTGCTAGGAGCTCGAGAAAAAAAAATAAAAACAAAAGAAAAAAACGAAAAAAAAACAAAAGAAAAAAACGAAAAAAAGAAAACAATAAAACGAAATGACGTTCGACCAAAGAGTAATTACGGGTACGTATAAAATGGTCCCTCGCGTTGTTAAAAAAAAAAAAAAATCTTTTTTTCCCTGCACTCCTAAAACCGACACTCGCTCCGAGACTCGATCGCGATCAATGAAATAAACAACTCCTTGAATATTAATCGACTCCACCCTATCGCCAATTTCCAAAAAAAAAACAAGTTTTCACCGCGAAAAAAAAAACAAAAACCAAAAATGGTACCGCGAAGGTGAAAGAAACGCGAGTGGCCATTTTTGGTGAACCGATGATACCTAAAAATCAAATGGAAGATGATGAATGGAGGCGAACGCGTGTCACGTTTTGTATAGCCATGGAAAACGTCCCGGAGCGTTCCCTCGCGTGCACGACCTCGCGAAGGTCCTAGAGGAAAAGGAAACGCGACGCCCCATTACCATTTTATGGCACAGCTTCGGTTACGTATCTCGTTTCACCATTGAGCTGTTCGCACTACCAATAGTTTGGTAACATAAAAGCCGTCACATCGGGCCGAGGGGGGGGGGGGGGGGGGGGGGGGGGGGAGGGGAGTAAGGGTGAGAGAAAGACACGCGGAAAACCCCCGCTATTGGCGGAGGGGGGGAGCAAAACCCGAGCGATTTATCCGCGTCTATGTTCGTGTAATGTACAATACTGGCGCGAATGAGAGCTTTAAGGGTGACAATGGATTTCGGGGCATCGCGGAGGGCTGTTATATGCATACGTGTTGCGAGTACTGCTTGCAATGAATTTCTTTTTTTTTTGGGTCTCTTCGACATTATTTTATTTATTGGAAGGAGAAATTAAAATTAATTAATTATTATTAAATCTATGCTTAATTATAAACTTATTATTATTATTGTTGTTGTTGTTGTTGTTGTTGTTGTTGTTGGTATAATATTTATCTCAGGATGATAATAATAATCATGATTTTTCAAGGATAATAAAAATGAACTGATAATTTGTATTATTTGATTATATATGTGTATATAATAAGAAGATATATGGGAATTCAAGAGTATCAATCGTGGAAAAATATAAAGTAGCATTTTTATATAAAATATATGTATCGTATAATTTTCTTGGCGATATTATCAATTATTATCGTAATTATAATATGTATAATCGTGATAATTACCATTATCATAAATATATGTATTATTACTTTTATCATAATAGTTATTATTATATTATCATTATCACGATTACGTAGAATTATTGTTATTACGTATTAAAACCAACAGTGCTAATTATAAAAAAACTTACGTTCAGATTTAAAGCTTGCATTAATTTTTTTTTTGTTATTATATATTCGTTATAGACATTATTCGTGTTATCATCAGCATTATAATCGTTATCGTTCCTCCATTGTTCGAACTATATAATTGTTCCTGCAAACCTGGTATAAAAAATCGATATTAATTATTATTCGAAAATAATAATTGTTTAATCACAATGATAACGAATCGTTATAACGATTTGGGTGATCGGATTTTTGATCGACGACGATCGATCCGATTCGCGATCGAGTCGATTTTCTTCTTCGACTCGAACCTTGAAAATAAATGGGTATGGAAAAAAAGAATTGCTTCGGAATACCATGACCGTAACGTCGTACCATGACGACCGTAGGCGGAGTCCGAAAGGCTCTAGATGCAAATATATTTCTATATACACGAAGCGGGTATTTTAACTCGAGTCCCCGATGAGAAAGTCCCTTTTCCCTTCTTCTTAGCCATCGGACTCCATGTCCTCCCGCGTATATGTGGTACCGTGCACACATGTCGATCCAAGGGCGAGGGTTGACGCGTCAAACTCGCGAAGAACAATGCCAAGCGTAAAAAAAATGAAAAAAAAAAAAAAAAAAATTCTTTCATCGCTTTTTTTCTCTTTTTTGTTGGTTACCCCGAATATGGGCTTTTTCTCGTAGCACGATTGCAAAGTCCGAGCCGAGTTGCCGTCTACCCAATCTCACGAGTTTTTTCTTTTTCATGCATTTCTGTGAGCACGACGAACGTATTTTTTTTGGAAACGAAAATGTACCGGATTAGTCGAAGAAAATTTAGAGATTGAAAAATAATGTTTAAAAAAATGTATTTATTTAATTTGTTGAGAAAAGTATTTATTAAACATTTACTTATTTAGTATGAATTGTGAGTAAACGAAATTATTCGTTCGATAGTTGTTTCGATCAACCTGTGGATCGTGATTTAATTGATTGTTGATAACGAATGGGCGTTTCTTTTTCAATGATTGGAAAGATTGATGATTTTTGCTTTTCTGTTTAATTTCAAAAAGCAGTGATTTTTGTTGATCCATTAAATAAAAAGAATTAGTGATTTTTGTATATTCATTAAATAAATAAATAAGTGATTTTTGTTTACCCATTAAATAAATAAAAAATCAGTCATTTTTTTTATCCATTAAATAATAAAAATTAGTCATTTTTGCTTTTCCAATAAACCAAAGGAACAATGATTTTTGCTTTCACAATGAATCAGAAAATCAGCTATTTTTTCTTTGTCAATAAATCGACAAATGTTCCATCTTCGTCTGAATTCGAAAAATGTAAAATTTTTTTTGGTCCATCCTTTCATCTTTGAGAAAAAAGAAATTCGGTGAAAATGACCAAAGACCGTTTCGATTGACAGCACGTGTTCCCTTTCTCGAAAATGAGGCTGGAAAGTTCACGCGCATTGTGCGCAGCGCAAGAATTCTTCGAGCTTTTGTTTTACAGGGAAACGAAAGTTTCAGGCAAAAATTGGAAGATTTACTCACGAAGGTTCCTACATATGTACGATGCATGCTTATATGGTGGCCTTCGTGAGTGCATAAATCTTCAAGAAACGTAAGTATATGCTCGTTCGAGCAACCATGGAAAGAAGGAAAATTTATTGCCTTTTCGGGTCCTCCGAAGGACCATTTTAAAAGTCAACATGTGTGTTGCCCTCACTCCGAAAAAATTCCTTGTCCTTCCGATGCTCCATTTCAAAAGAGATTATCGATGGAATTTACATTCATTTTTCATTTGTCTTTAGGCAGAAAAAAAATCAAGTGAAATGAAAAAAAAAAACAAAGTTAAAAAATTCAGTAGGAAAGATAAGAGAATAATAAATCGTGAAAAAGTAACAAGCAAATCATTAAATTTAAATTACGTAAAATTTGTATATTTATCGAATGAAATTTTCTCAACTATTTCTATATTTATTTTTATTATATCTTTTATCCCTATATTTATCTGTTATCAATGTATGTAGTTTCTGGTACAAAAATAATAAAAATATCAATTAATATATGTATGTGTATATATGTATATAGATTTATTTATAATTTGGATTTGATTATAAATAATTTAATATAAATTTTTAATACACAAATTAAATCTTACAAAAAAATTGTTCAAATACAAAAATTGAACGTGAAAAAGTTGACTAAAAAAATGTTATCGTATAAAAACTAAAAATATACTAAAAAAAATGTACCAATAGAAAAATTAAACATCGACAAAAAATATATATATTTCAGCACAAAAATTTGATTTAATAAGATTAGTTTTGGTGAATGTCGATCCCATTGAAAAAAAGAATTATTTTGCATTGATAAAGGGATCGAAAGGACCGATTTTTGTTTCTTTGAATGAGAGCGGGTTTTGAAGGGTCGCTCGGGTATTTCTTTTTGCAGGGATATGGTCTCGTTGAATTGTCAAAGCGGCGGAAATGGGAACCCAAACGGTGGCGGGAGCAACGGCGGGCCAGGTCACCAGTCGTTGCAGCCTCTCGATTCGGGCAGCCCGAATTTGGCAATGTCGCCACTCTCGACAATGGGCATGTCACCGGTTGGCATGAATCCCTGCAGCCCGCTGGGAATGAGCCCGATGGGCTCTCATCATCACTCTTACACGGCACCAGCGACGCCCTCCGCGGCTCATTCGTCTCATCCGCACAACGGCGCTCTCAGCCCGATGAACGACGTCAAGACGCTCTGTTACGGTCGCGGTATTTATGATTCCGGTAAGCATTCAATTACCAAAAATTTAAACCCTTTTTCTGAATTTTTCGTTTTTTTTTTTTTGGTACATTAAATATATAATAAGTACATAAAGAAGCGTAATTTTTATTTTTTTTTATATTTAATCATATTTACAAAAAGACAAGACGGCTTTAAAAATGAATTTTTTGCCAAATACTATTTTTATCCGTTGTTAGTGACAAATGGATAAATTTATTGCGAAATTAATTAAGCCAGAGAGAAAATGTTCTGAACATTTTCTCAATTTTTACTATTATTATAGAATCGAAATATCATGATCACGAAAATAGACATAAATAAATGTATTTTTGTCATGAAATTCTTTTTATCTGTTTTTACTGACAAATGGATAAATTTATAGCAAAATGAAATAAGGCGTGAAATAAGAAGTGAAAATGTTCAAAGTTAAATGAAAATTTCATAATCACGAACATAAATCGTTTTGAAAATAAACTTTCGATTAAAAAAAGTATGATATTACGTTATAAAAATGTAAAAAACTTATAAATATGTGAAGGAAGGTAAAAAAATCATGAATATGCGTTAAACTTTAATTCTTCTTTTTAAATAAAAATAAAAATCCTTAGGTATAAAACCACGCGATGAGAAATGGTTTTTTTTTCCTTTCAAGCTTGTGCATCCTTAATAATTTTTTGTTTATATTCTCCTTCGCTCCATTTATACGTTTTAGCGTGAATTTAATTTCCACTTCATTTTTACAGTCACCTGATTAAAAAATCGTAAATAATTCTTGAAACGGAGCTCCGCTAAGTAGATTCAATAAAAATTATTATAATTACTCCAAAACGATGACGAGTCATGAAAAGTAGACGAAAACAATTTTTCATTGTTCAAAACCATTTTCTAGTTTTTTTACTTCGCCAAAATTGATCCCTACTGATATTCATAAAACGAGAATGGCAGTCCAATGGCCAACTATTTTTGATAATATAATTATGTTAAATATTACGATTACTGAGACGAAACTACGAAGTGCTATTTTTTTAAAATTCATTTCACTTTTTCCCATGACATAAAAATTCGATTTATGAATTTTTCTTTCAGGAAAAGAAATCGAGCAGAGTTCGATGTACTATTCGAGTCACTCGAGTATGCATCAGTACTACCAGCCGAGTCATCACCAGATGATGAGTACGCATCATCACCACCATCACCATCATCAGCAGGGTATGCCAACCGGTTACGAGATCATGCTGACACCACCGCAGCACTCTATGTGACCCATAGATTGTGAGATATCCGAACGTGAAGATCAGACCCATCACGGTCAGTCTTGCGACGACGCGATCGCACGGATCCACGCTTACGCTTGAATTTTCCAAAATCAAACGAAAAAGAAAAAAAAACGAATGAAAACTCCAAATGAATGTCAACTACATTAGGGATCTATGATGCTCCTTTTCCTCGATCCAAAAAAGTGGATTTTAAAAGGAAACAAAAAAAATCACCGTTTTTTTCGAAATGAAGTCTCGTCAGAAAAGAGAATGAATATATCGGTGAAAAAAAGGAAAAAAAAATGCGCCAGCTTTTACGAGGAGTAGAATAATGGAAATATCGAAGGTTGGGACTGTCATTCTTTTTACGTCTTCTTACGAGTCGATGGTTGATGGAAGGACGACACGTTGGAAGGCATTATACCAACCGTGTGTGCCCCAGAAAACGACTGAGAGAGACAGAGAGAGAAAGAGAGAGAATTGCATCCATTCAACGTCCGAGGGTTCCTCAGGTTTGCAGTGGGGGCAAAAGGTGTGTTCGACCCAAGAGACTGGGAGGAGTTGAAAACTGGTTCCCTTTTTCATTTTTTTTTTTTTTTTTTTTTTTTTTTTTTT
>JAPYZJ010004476.1:0-34247 GCA_030522765.1 Ophioninae sp. B BG-2022a | reverse complement strand
ATCGATGGTCCAACTTTGAAATTCTGCCAAAAATCGAAAAATCATCGGATTTCAATTATTAAAAAAGCATTTTGAAGAAAAAATCATAACGAAGAGATTAAGCATAGATTGGAGTGCCAAATCCTAAAGGAAAAAAGGTTACCGATGATTTAGTGAAAAAATTTTTTTCCCCCAAAAATCCAGAAAAATTTTGAATTTTAAATATTTTTTTTATTAGTCCATTTCGATGTAATTTTATCCCCCGAGCACGAATCAACCATTCATTTCCCCCAAAACCCAAAATTTCCATGAAAAAATCGTAAAAAACCCTCTAAATCGAACATAACCTTTTCGAAAGTTTATTCGTTGGTACGCCTGACTCCGCCGCATTTCTGATTCGTCGGAAATCATCTGAACTCGTCGCTGACATTGTTATCTCGTAACTCCGCATTTTGTTTACAAACGGTCATTTCGAAAACGTTGTCTCGTCGGGAGCGAGAAGTGAATTTCGCGAGGGTATAAAGAGAAAATAAAAAAAGGAAGAGGATGGGATTAAAGACGAAGAGCATGCGAAGAATTTTGGAGCCAATCGACGCTCAAGTAATTATAACCAATTTTTCTATTCCAATACACGAAGAGTCGCATTCGTACATCCAAAGAAATCGTCGAGACTGATCAGGTGAATTCTCATCGCTCTACGTGACGTTCAGATGCAC
This sequence comes from Ophioninae sp. B BG-2022a, assembly GCA_030522765.1. Taxonomy (NCBI): domain Eukaryota; kingdom Metazoa; phylum Arthropoda; class Insecta; order Hymenoptera; family Ichneumonidae; species Ophioninae sp. B BG-2022a. The sequence continues at coordinate 33,552 of JAPYZJ010004476.1, read as the reverse complement.
AGACTGAAATCATTGTCCGAGGACGAAGTCATCAATGCAGCGGACGTTATCCAGATCCAGTCCATCGTGTCGCAGCAACTCAACGGCTTGGCTGACAAATTTTCCAATCTTTCCAAGGAAGACGCCGGTGATTATCGCGAGATGAAAGCCAAAATTGCCAGTCTGATAGAAGAGTTTTGTATAACGAAGGACCTAGAAGAACTGGTAGGAAAACCGATCAATTTTGATTTTCCGTTCGGATTATCCGGATGTTTTCATAATTTTAGATGGCCTTGAAGTTCGCATCGTTGCGACGCAACGAAATTTCTTTTCTCATTTTTTTATTTCCTTGAATCTATTATTTGACAAAATATTTTTGTTCATATTTGAATTCTATGTTATCACAATAAAGATTTGTATAATTATTAAGGTATTTTAATTACGATTACGGTGAAGAAGAAATAGAGAAATTAAAAAATAATGATTTTTTTTGCGTCGCAACGTTGCAAACTTCAACCTCATAATTTTAGACCCCATCGATGTTTCCTAAGAAAATAGTTATTTTCCTAAGAAAATAGTGATTTTCCTAAGAAAATAGTTATTTTCCTAAGAAAATAGTGATTTTCCTAAGAAAATAGTTATTTTCCTAAGAAACTAGTTATATTCCTAAGAAAATAGTTATTTTCCTAAGAAAATAGTTATTTTCCTAAGAAAATAGATATTTTCCTAGGAAACTAGTTATTTTCTTAGGAACTCCCTATCAGCAAAATAACACGATTTTGTTCCAGGCCCAGAGTTCTCAGAATCGAGACGACCGTCACATCATTGACGTCGTTCTAGACAAGCTGACGAGTTCCCTCGAAACTCTAGAAAAACTCGAGTGCGTTCCACTGAAACAGCAGCTCCAAGACTCTTGGAACTACATCAAGGAAATGGGCGCGGTTGAAGAAATCGAAGACTTTCAAAATATCAAAGTAAATCGGTGTAACGATACGCAATGAAAATCCACATTTGGAACACTCGGACGGTTCTCAACAATTACAACTCGCAGGAGCTGGGCATTTTCGTGGTAGAAATTTTCGAGCCGCTTCAGCGCTATGGAAAGAACTTGATATCTTCGCTGCAGGCTGAAAAAATGGCACTTTATACCTGCCAATTGTGCACGACGTTCGGTATGCTCGTGGAAGTTATTCAGGAACAGCATCAACTGCGAGCACCCATTTACGTAAGAATTTCATTTATATAAGAATTTTTAAGGCTACGAGGAATATATATTATACAATATACTAAAGAGCTTTTCGTGTCGACGCAATCTTTTTTTCAAATGATGTCTTCGGGTTTCATTCGCTAAACATTAAATTGGTTTTTCGTATTATCTCTCGTAAAACAACGAGGACGCAAAAACAGCGGAAGCTAGTTGTTTCTTTATGACAAATATTGCGTTCTTTGAATTCCACCAGAGCGCCAAGAAATACATTTGCGACAGACTGTGCTGGTGCTTTAAAATGATAATAGAACTTTTGGATGCCCCTAGTCCGACGGAGGAGGAAGAGAATTGGGAAAAAGAGAATCACTTCGTTTACAGGTAATTAATAATCCAGGAAAGTGAAGGTAGCCTGTCGACTCGTAATTATAAGCTTATAATTACGTTTATAAATTATAAGTCTATAATAATAAATAAGTAATTATAAATTATAAGTATAACTGCTGACTTTATGAATTTCAAGAATGGATCTCGTGCTCGACGTGATATCGAGTATGCCGGGTAAAACAACCGAGCAGCAGTTGGAAATCTGCAGAGATTTGTGGTCAGGAATGGAGGATGTTTTCGCCCACGCAATAGCGATAGCTCAAGTTTGCCAGCCTTACAATTTCAAAGCGATCACCGGAGCTTGCCAATCGATCATGTCCGAGTACGAGAATCTCAAGCTTCAACTTACTTCGGAAAAATCCGATCCAACGTTGAACAATCTATTTATGAACACCCTCAACGACGCTCTTTATCGTCTCGAGCGTAAAGTCAACGTTTCCGTTCTCACCCTCGTTATGGAGGTTTTCAGCGATCCTTTCAGCGCTTTGAGAAAACTCGTCAAGAGCTGCGGCAATCCTTTGAATGCTAGAAAACGGACGAGAAGCGATCTCAGCAACAATATCGAGGACTTTGATCAGGTCACCGACAAAGCAATGCAAATTGGAATTTACGCGATCGCTTGCTGCAATGACGTCAATCGTGAGTTATATTAAATTCCATATTTCTTGGAGAGGATTCGTGGCTCCACTAGAGGAAATAAGTACTCGAAAAATTCTGGCAAAATCCTTAAATGGTAAAATTATTCAACGAAAAGAAAAAATACTTTTTTTCATTCTCTGCATTGAAATTCTCAGTTCAAACTCAATGAAAGTTCGTCTTTATATTTCTATTAGCTTCTTTGTTTATTATTGTTTCTAATGATTGAAGATTCCAGTTGCAAAACTCCGAAATGAAATTTACTGAATAATTCAGTAATTTTCGTGCTTGAAATTCGCTAACAAAAAGTAATCGATTCAAACAAAATGATTTTCTTGGAATTCGTATTTTGGATGTTTTGACACATCTTTTTATTCGTTCAGGCGTTACGAAAATTCGTCATTGTATGGCGAGCTTGGAATCATTAGAATCGGAGCTAATTCCTGCCACGGTTGCCTTCTACCTTCATCCAGATAACAAGGAGATGCGAGCTTGCCTCAAAATCTTGACCAACAAGTGGCAAACGGAAATGAATAAACTGCACAACGTGGTCGATCTCATAATTGATTCCGCCGCTTATTGTCAGGTATATTCCTTTGATTTACAATTTTTTTTTATTGATAATTCAAAACTAAAACGTGCCTAAACTAATCCAATTGAAATTGATTTTTTCGATTTATATTTCGCTACGTTCCATCGCAAATTTTCCAATTGCGAAGTAACAATTCTTCGAATTACAATGCAGGTGATTCTCGACGATCTTCAGGAGCGCGTATCGATGATCTCTAATTGTCTTGACAATCGTGAAAGAGTGACGCGAGCTCACGTACAAGGTATAATACAACGTGCGATAGCTCTCGCGACTCAAGTTACCGTCGCCGTCAACGACATAGGTCGCGAAAAAATCGATCGACAAACCGTCATGATGATTTGCGAATTGAAGACCGGTAAGGAATTCTTTTGTTTGGGTTTGTTTGGGTTATTCCGCTATAGAAATTAACACTTCTGAAAAGACTCAGAAAACGTCCAATTAAATACAAGTTTCGAAAAACTGGTTTGGGCAGATGATAAACGTACAAATGAAAAATCATAACTTATTTCTTTATCAATAGCAATTTTCGAAGCTAACGCAGCTGCTAAAACTCTACTCGTCGACAATTCCACGGATTCCCAACAGTTGAGAGTGATCAAACGATGCGAGCTGATACTCAACGTCGTCAAGAGAATGCAGCCTGCTTTGGTGACCGTCATGAACAGTACAATACCTACCAGTAGCAGTTACGGAAAAGCTGGGATGGGCCAGGGCGATTCTCTCCACGGTATTATTCACGAATTTACATTTAAAAAGCATTTAGCTGATTTTCACCTCATCCTCTATTTTAACCCTTAAAAATGGAATTTCAAAAAAACCCAAACAAATTCTTAATTTCTAAACTGGAAAATTAAAAAATTGTTTTTTAAAACCTTTTTCGTCCTCGCAGCTTCGAGTCTTCATTTTTCATCGTCAATTTCCGGAGTACCTCGAGACGAAAAGATCCTCACGTATATCAGGACTCCCTACACAGGTATGTCGCCTCAAATTCGATTTTATGAAAATCCACGTCACAAAGCAACAATTACAAATTTTTTGTTTTCCAGTGAAAAATTATAAACCACCATTGTCGATACAATCGGCCGACAGTGCGCCACGAACACCGACGGATTTGTCATCGTTGATTCCTTACATAAAACGTGGCCGAACGATGCGTACGGAGCGCTCGATAATGTACAAAACACCGAGAAATAGCGAAATTCGTAACGGAAAGATCAACAGGAGCACGCTGAATATGCGCGATTTGTCGTGCGTCAGACAACACTTGTTCAGCCGCGATAGTTTCATCTCTCAGAATGAGATAGACTTGGCTGATGAGAGTCTCGAGCTCACAGGTATGTTTAAACGAAATATCGAATTTAATAATAATTTAACCCTTAGAAATGTTTATTTTCCCATTTCAACAATAATTGAAATCAAATTCAATGATATTGACATTCGCTTGACTGAAGTTTTATCAGGCACGTCTCTTCCAACTGCCCAACGAAAAAAATCCTCAATTTTGAATTATACTGAACAATTATTCAGATTTTATCGTATATTTGACGGAAATGGAATTTTTCAGCTATACTGGACAAACTGACCTGCTTGTCAGATACTCTAAGCTCAACGGCCAAAAGTCTCGCAACGGCTGACGCGAATTCGCTCGAGGGAAAAAACTCGCGCGATTCGACGAGCGACTCGAACGAAAATATTTCGGTAGCTTCGAGCGTTTGTTTGGCTCATTTGAGTGAAAAAAAGAGCGAGGAGTGTTCGTCGATCGGTGGCGGTGATGCACCGTCCAGTGTCGCGACACCCGAGAGGGTCGAAGATATCCAAAGGATCGACAAGAAAATCGAGATTCTCCAGAATAAATACAAAACGTTAGCCATCGAGTAAGCGTATTTGGTAACAACGTTGATCGACCAATAGTTATATCGATATTTCGATAAATCGTTAAATCAATAGCGAGCACGATCCGTCCAATTGTCAACACCGATTATTCGCTAAAAGAGTAATTCGAACGATGTTGCAACCTCGTTTCGCCTAAGTATAAGAATTGACTTTAAATGATCTAACTTTAACTCGTTTAACCTCACTATTTTTGTAATCTCCGAGTGAATGAATTTTCCGTTGGAAATCAATTTTAATTGCTTGATTTTTTCAATTTCAAGAAAAACGTTATGGAAAGTACGATAAACTGTTTCATTTTTGCCAGCGCAGGATGATTTACGAAAAAGTAAAAAACGTTTCTTTTTTTATTTCATAAATGTCACGTAACAAATTGCGTTTTTTCGTTGAAATGTCCATTGTATAAACATGTATTGCAAATTCAATAAAATTGGGTTGAAAATGCGTCTGTGTTTGCGGAATTTTGAATTTTCCCGCTTCGAGGGCGCGACCGTCGCGCGATCGATCCCGTGACTCGCCTCCCGAGTCAGTCCGTCTTGTGCTGCCGCGTTGTGCGCTCATGTGACTTTTGCGATTCGACTCCGTTCATCGCCAAGATTCAGACACGGTTTCGTGTCTCTCGGTAAAAGGGAATAAACGAAGCGACCGTCGTATATTTCGGGGACGCGAAAATAGGAACGAAAAATTCGCGACCATGGGAGCTGCCCCGATTCCGGTTATCGTTTTCACTCTTCTTTGGGGTGTCGTGGGTGTTGTTTTGCCGTTCTTACTACCCAAAGGACCCAATCGAGGGTGAGTTTTGGATGATCTCGTTTACTCAGCCCATCCCATTGACGTTTAATCATCGATAACGGTTATCACGTGTTTTGGTTTTTCCTCTCGATTAAAACGCCTCTACAAAGATTTTTTAGGAATTCGTACAATTGAAATAAAATTGCGATGTCAAATGAGCACGTTTAAAAGAAAAATCTCGTCTGTCCAAATATTTGTTTCGAGAACAAACCTCACCTTTTTCATCTTTGAATAAATCGAAAGTTTTACCTTGATTTTTCTTCTCAGGATCCTTCAGGTTGTCCTGATACTAACGGCTTTCACTTGCTGGCTGTTGTGAGTATTTTTCAAAATGAAGAAATAATTGCACTCTTATTACGAGCGTAAAATGAACTTCGATGAAAATTTCAGTTGGTTATGTTGCTACATGGCTCAGATGAACCCGCTCATAGGACCTCAGCTATCCAACGCGACGCTTCTTTTGATGGCCCGTGAATGGGTAAGACAAACTCTGGTTGAACCCTAGTATAATCCTCAGTTGAGGTTTTCTTCGACATAGATTTCATTTATTTAAAAAATACGATATCCAATGAATGATCGTACAATTTTAGATGTTGCAATTTTGATAAATTTAAATGTAAATTTTATTATTCGTTCGTATTTATTTAACTTATTATTTTATATTTACTAAATCGTTCAGTAATAAAATTATGCTGGTAGATTTCCATTCAAAATATCAGCCGTCTCATTAGAAACCCAGAAAACCCGAACAATAAGTTTTCCATCGGGTACTTTGATTAAACATCAAAATAAAAAGAATTGCGTCCGCATGAAAAACACCCTGATATACAATAACGATAATGGACTAATATCCCACTCGATTTTCAATAAAGAACGAAATGACAATTATATTTTGCCTTCATAAAATTCTTATATTTTTTAGGACGGAGTCACCATCTAAACAGCCATGTGGTGCAGGAAACTATGAAGCTGCATTATCCTTGTGAATTATCGTGTACATAAGTTATTAACGTAATTAAGCGAAAAACATTATTCCGTATCAGTATAAGTGGATCATCAACTATTCCGATATTAGAAAAAAAAACAATAATTGTATTATAAATAAGTTATTAGACAAATAAATCAGAACAGCTACATCAGTAGTTTAGCTACCATTTTGTTTCGTTAAACATACACGAATACATGTACCGTTAAGAATGTAACGAATAAAAAATAATTGTGTAAAGGGAGAACTCTAAGCGGAATGATCATTGGTATTAAAGGAAACTCGGAACAATTCTTCGTAACTATATATTCTCTCAACGGTTCTGCGCTTGGAAATTTGTAAACACATTTGTTTTAAATTTCTTTTTCAGGATTTTACATATAAACGAAGTTATTGGAATTTCAAATTGGCAGAATTCGTTCCACTATGTTAATTCAATTATATCTCCTTTAAGGACATGTCGAAGACGTACCACGTGACACACGTTTCTCAAGGACGAAACATTTTTATCGTAAAATTCAAGCATCTATTTCTGTCTCTATGAATTCTACAAAGACTGATGTTCGATTTTTCGCCGTAAACTTTATCGACGCCGAGAAAACGGATTTCGAAAATTTGTGAGGTTATGTCGATGTTCGTCATGCCCTTAAAGGAACATACAAAACTAACATAACCTCACAAATATTCCCGTCTTGTTTTCTCATATACGATAGATTTTTAAATTAAAAAAACCGAACAGCAGGCTCTGTAAAATTTACAGACGCAGAGCTTGTCGGTTTTCTTTTGTTTAAAAAAATTAATTTTTGAGAAATACTGGTGTAGAAATTTCAGTTATTTCTCTCGCACTCATATGTCACGTGGTGCTTCCTCGCCTCAAATTTTCAAAGTATATTCAAGCATCGTGCTTCGTAGAATGCACAAAAGTCGGATTTGACGATTTTATTTTACATTCGATCGGCCCTCTAGACATTTTGCGAATATTCTTTTCCTCGACGACAGCTCCTCGTTCAAACGAAGCTTGACATCAAATCTCGAAGTGAAACTATGAAACACCCACAGTATTTCGTATTATACGGACAAAAAACATTCGTCGAATGGTTATCAGCGCCATCTTGTCCTCGGTGAAAAAGTCCACCAGAGAGCGCTGCAGTTCGGGGAAAGTATCGTAAAGAAGTGACGTCGTTCGATCGTGGATAGTTGCGACGCGTATCGAGAGAAAACATACCAGCCGAAACAGTGAGAAAAACAATAATGGAGGCGTGCAATATCGTCGAGCGCGAACTCGACAAAGTTTTGTCAAAATTATCCGACATAAATAATCAAGCGAGTGTGGTACTAACGGATCTGATAAATCACATCGAGAGCTTGAAGAAAGAATTGGAGGAAGGTGAGAATGACAGTTGGACTCGCACTTGTCCGAAGCAAAAAGAAACGAACAAAGCATCTTTACGTATATTTACAAAACATCGCTAGAATATTATGACTCCGCAACTTTTCCACGCGAATTTTCAATTCTGAAACTCGATTTTAAAAAATGCATTCATTTAAAACGTTCCCTTTTTTTATACCGCATTGTTTCTCAGGTTGCACGTCACAATTCGCGGTCGACTTTTTTTTTCTGTCATTCAAGAAGTTTCGATCAGGGCTGACACCATTTAGTAATCCTACCGTTTTTGCTTCAGAGTGCTTTGTGTCAATAATCGCAAAGTGAAACAATCGACTATCTTGTATTCCCTCTACGCATGTATTGAAAATATAAACGAGAACATTTTGGAATTCACCGACGTGTCCGTTTCAATTCAGGCGTCCACCGCTTTATTTCTTACTAATGACGTGTACGGTCCTTACAAAAACGTTATCGCAGTGATAGTTGCGTTACTTTTGTCGTTCGAAATTGGAATGCAAAATTGGGGACAGAACCGCTGATCCATTAAAATTGAAAATTTCCCATATATAGTAGTTTTGCGTATGTTCAAAATACCTTATCTCACTCTTGGAGATAATAAGAAGAAATATCATGTAAAAATGATTGGAAAGATATCACAATTTTAGTAATTTATGGCAGAATCATTTCGGTCCGACGGTTCATTACATAATCCCAATTAGTGATCTATCGGAAACTAGTACAATGCTGAGAGTAGTTAAAGGACAAAAAACTGGACCAAACACTTTTTAGACTGGTCTAATTATCAGGTTTGCTAAGTACAGCAAAAGATAGACAGTAAATATGTTATTTCTCTGCAGCTCCTCTGGATCACGAGTTAACAGCGGCTCAGATACAAATCTTGGAGCACGCGATGACTAAAGTTCGTGACACGGTTCAAAGACTGGCTACGGATCACAGGGAGTCTCATAGCACCGTGTCCAAAGTTGGCAAAGCCATAGACAGAAACTTTATCTCGGATTTTGCCAGTACGAGTCGCGAAGATGTTTTCTCCGGACCGGAGAAAACGCAACTGCTCAATCAAGTTATATTTCAACACTTTTATCGACAAGGAAGTCTGGACATAGCGGACGAATTGGCAGCGGTACAGCGATTGATAATTAATTTGAAAGGCACCTTTTTTTTTATTCTCCATGTACATTCTCATCCTTGTTTCAGGAAGTGGGTATGAAGACTGACGAGACGAAAAAGGAGCCTTTCACAGAATTGAATTACATATTGGACTGTCTTAAGCAAAGAAATTTGGAGCCTGCTCTGGAGTGGGCGAAGAAACATAGACCTGCTCTGGAAGAGAGAGTACGGAGTTACAAATCATTTGGCTAATCAATAATCATCCTTGACTAATCAATATAAATTATTTCACTTATCGATTATTTTCCTTGACCGATCAATATTTATCGATAATGAATTTTTCCTTTTGTCAGAACTCGTCGCTGGAGTTCAAATTGCACAGGCTACATTTTATAAGACTAGTGCAGCAAGGTCCTAGTCGTCAAGCCGAGGCCGTAATGTACGCCCGAAAATATCTGAGGCAATACGTCAGACGCAACGAGAAAGAGGTTCGTTCGTTGATGGGAACGCTTCTTTATCTGCCGAACGGTATACAATCGTCTCCCTACAGTCATCTGTTGGATCCAACATTGTGGCTCGACATACACGACGTTTTCACCAAAGAAGCATGTACCCTTCTTGGCTTGAGCGTTGACAGCCCACTCTCCGTATGGTAAAGCAACATTTTTCTTCAATATTCAATTTCATCCACTTTGCTGTACGTTGATTTAATAATCATGTGTTTGATTGAAAAGCGTAAACGCCGGATGCACAGCTTTGCCGGCGCTTCTCAATATCAAGCACATTATGCAGCAGAGACAAGTCACCGGTATTTGGAATGGAAAGGATGAACTTCCGGTGAGTTTACAAATTAATGTTTATCCCTCGCTAACAAGTTTCGAGAATTTAAGATTTCTAGAAAGTATATAATTTCTTCCATTTGAAGAGTTTGGGTTATGTTTTCTATTTCGTCCTGATGAATTTGATTGCATTCAAAAAATTTCCGTTGCAATTTTATCATCAAGATCCTGAAAGTTTCAATTGATCTTATTTTTCTGGAATTTCTTTGCCCGCACAGATCGAAATCGATCTTGGTAAACAAAGCAGATATCATTCGGTGTTCGCGTGTCCGATACTTCGCCAGCAGAGCACCGAGAACAATCCACCAATGAAATTGGTGTGCGGCCACGTTATATCGCGGGACGCTCTAAACAAATTGACAACTGCGAGCAAGTACGTTCTCCGAATGAAAGACGATTGTCGTGGATCGATATCGAAATCACTTTTTCAGTAGACATCAATTTTTTTACAGACTCAAATGTCCGTACTGTCCAGTCGAGCAGAGTCCCGATGACGCGAGGCTCATATACTTCTAGAGAGAGAGAGAGGGAGGGAGAACGAGAGAGAAGAGAGAGAGTCTCTGTGATATCGTATCCCGGTACACGACGGTGCGAAAGGTCTTTTCTTATCTTTTGTTTTTTACCCTCACGCTCCTTCGTACCGAGGTTAGCAGTCAAGTCGCGTTTTTTTTTAAATACGCTCATTCGATTCTCTTCGCTAACGTAAAAACATTTTTTTTCCACGATAAAGCAATACAGTTCATTCATTGAATTCGTTTTTCGGCATTTGTAAATTTTAAGCCTCGTCCGTTGGCGAAATACGTACATTTTTTTTGCATCGACATTTTTCGGACTAAATTTGTAAATCCGACGATCCGAACGGTACGATCGAATTGTTAAATAAAATATTAGCATTTTCACCTAATCGTTATTTTTCTCGATTCAATGGATTTTCTTTCGATTTTCTTAGTTTTCGAATTCCGTGTTGCGTGCGGAGGATTAACAATTTTTCCAGCTCTGTGACTCTTTTTTTCCAGCGACGAGCGACGTTTTTCATTCTCTCTTGAATCCGCCTCTTTTTACGTAAAAAACAATTGCGATCTGATTCGACTATTGTTATTAGGGACAGCCGCTAGTCCTCTTTTATGCAATTTGTCACAACGGACATCAAAGATGTCACTCGCGTGATCCATTCTGTTCCGCTTGCCTGGCCAGATCGAACGAACCATCAGTTCTCAAATTTAGCTAGCGTAGAATCACCCGGAACATTTATCTAGTAAGGATGGCGGTCGCAGTCCTTTTATCGCCCTACGCATAATTAAAGAATCATCATCGTACTCATCACACTCTCAGAAGCAGTAAACCGGATGCGACGTCAAGTTGAGCTAGCGGGAATTTGATACATATTGATTGCGCAGTTAGGAAAGATAAATTATTTCTGTTTAATAACATCGAAGTCATAATTTCGGACACGCAGAAAAAGCGTTTTCTTTCGTCGTTAATAAATACGAACAGTCATCATAGGTAGAAGGTGTTTTATTATACCAATTAGATAACAGTAGGAAAATATTTTATATGCCGTGAAAAATGTGTGCAAGAAATAAATGTTACTGATGAAAAATTATCTGTGATATCGCCAAGCGTCGCACAAAGTATATACTTCTTTGAGTCTTTCCTTTTCTTCTTTTCTCTTCCCGAACCCAAACGCATGTACGATATTGATAAAGTCAACGAGCGACAATTTTTTGTTCGGTTTTTAAAGGGAAGACTGATGGAGAATAGGTTTTTGATTACGAATATACCGAAGTATACCAAGCTCAAAATTACAACGATGTGCGAATAATTTGTTGCCACAAAACGATTTTTAATAGATAAATTTAAGGCTTTTGTCATTATTGGAGCCATATTGCCGGATGTATTTTTCGCAACCGTTATTCCAATGAAATATCGATCAAACAATCCACCGCTCGTTTCAGAGTTCACTGCGACCTAACCTCTCAAGTTTCTTGCGTTTTCGAACTTCAGCGGTGTTTTAGACATTCGGCGGGTTTATTGCTCTCTTCTCACGAAACAGGATGAAGAAACGGTGAATTAAATGTTTTACGAAAATTTTTTATTATTTCAATGAAATCATTCGAATAATGATGCTAATCAATGCTATTACTTATCAAGCTCCCTTTGTCCACAGCGATAAATCTCGCGACAGGGATAATGTGTCAAAATCGGTTACGACCTCGAGTAGTGACAGTTCGATGAGAATTCATCGAAATTTGCCGAAGAACGAAAAATCTCGAAAAGCCAAGTGGAGCAGTTTGGCTACCATGAGAGCTAAAAGTTTGCACGATTTGGACACATATTCCGTTTCTTCTTCATCAATTGGGAACAAAGTGTGCCTTGGGGGGAAAACGATCAACGAAGATGTTTCGCCAAGTTCCAATGATCAGGAATTGTCGCCAAGACGAATGCACGAATCGTTAATCCGTCTGAGAAAGAATCCTGTTCAACCTTTCACATTCTTGAATGATATTCTGGATGATGAATCCGTCAAAGATTGCGTACCTATACACAAAAACGGTCCAACCGAAACTGATGTAAGAAATTCTGTCATCAGTTGAATTGCAATTTGTCATCTTCGTCATCTCTACTAAAAGTAATACGCAGCTGAAGGATTCGATACGGAAACTATTCGCAGAAGCAGCTAGCAGCCCTGACCCGACGAGTACGACTCAACAAATCTTTACTGGAACGCACGAACGAGAGGGTCAAAGAAATCAACTCTTTAGTCAAGCGTAATGTTATGGCCGCATCCACAGAATTGAATTATGGTAAAAAGCCAGATTCGTGATTTTCATTACACCGATGAATATTTCGTTGCACCGTACAAATTTGATGATAAATTATAATTATTACTGTAAATATTATTACATGGTAAAAAATTATTTTTGGATTGTTGATAAAGGGGACTCGGATCTCGCCGTAACACCTGGTGACAATGTATCTGACAACGAATCAGCACTGAACATCGCCTGCCCAGGAATAAGTGGGTTTTCTTCGTATCTTCTGGATTATTATATAATTATGATTAAATGCATTCAACGATTTGCCGACCACCCTGAATTTGTCAGAAAAAATGCCAAAAAATTTCTAAAGCCATTTTTGAAGCCATTGTAGCTTCAATTGATTGAAAATCAGGAGAAACACAATTCCTAAATTAATAACTGTCGAATCAATCGCAATTTTCTCTTTTCAGTGGAACTTAAACGAACGATAAACGTAACCAAGGAAATGTTGACATACGTGAAGAAAGTTTGCAACAGTGAGATGGAGATGAAAGATTTGCCGGAAGAATTGACTCTGCACATGGGTGTAAAATAGAAATGGATTTTGTGGCTACGGAGCGTTAAAAAATGTTTATTCCTAAAGCATTGATGTTAATGGATAAAGGCATGAATAGCCGAAGGAAAAAAAGAATCATTAACGGAGTATGAACGTCGATTACAATTTATTCGATCTTTTGCAACACATTTTTCCATATAGTACACAGAGAGATGAGATTTTACACACATCGAAATGCCTATTTGTTTTGTTTATTGTTTTTTTTTTTAATACCGCTCTACAGCAACGCACCGTGATTCTCGTCAAGCAAAAATCCGCCAACGCGTTCTAGACGCGAATTATACAAAGAGGAAAACCAGAAGAAAGGAATTTCCAAAAAACTGAAAAATTGTGCGCACACATATAGGCTCTCGGGTACGATTATTTTCAGTTTTCCTCCTTCGATAATAGCGGATGATTTTCTTGGTAATTTGTAATTCGTGAAGCCAACGATACTTCCTCGATCTCTCTTTTTCTTCTTTCACGCCGATCATTCTCTTTCGTACATACAATTTCGATTTTTTTTTTTCATTAGATATTTTTCAAAAATGTTCATCGGTAACTACAGACTAGAAAAGTAACGATGAGTACGATGGTTCGCCTCTTTCTCACTACGCAGACATATGTCGGACCCATACACCAGCTGATTAATTTATTACGATAAAAATGAATATTTCTTCTCATCTAATCTTCTATTCCGTGATTTTTCTTTTTTTTTCCGGTCGAAAGTTCCTCGTCCTCATCAATGGGAAAGAGTCATCGCAGTGTCAGGTCGCCAAACAAAAGCAGCCTCATTTCGCAATATCAAAACAACGATTAATCGACGGGTATACTTGGCATCGATAATTTCGATATTCTATCAACCCACGTGTTGGAAGATCGATGGAAAGTTATTTTTTTTTTTGCCAGCTATGAATCACCGTAATTCGTTCAGTTTTGCCTCTTTTTTTAATCCTTCACGAATAACGAAAGCCAATGGAAGGTAGAAACGAAAAAACGATTAACTCGATACTCCTTACGAATTATTTTTAGTTTCGGGGAGTTGAGCTTTTCATTGCTTATTGTCTGTTCACAATAGCAGCCCCACGACGTGTCATTATTATACATAGTCCAGTTCTTCAACGCCAAAAATCAGTACGGTTAATCTTCACTTTTTTTCCTCTCTCCTCCGCTCGCAATGCCAATCGATTCATTTTTCTTTCCTGACCCTTTTTTCGGTTCGATATTTTTGAGAGTTAATTTTCACACAAAAACGCTTTTACAGAGTCCGGGATGCACGCGTGAATAATAATCTTTTTTTCTCGAAATAACTCGTCGATTCGAGATACAGTCGAGTTCTCGTTTCGAATACAATGAAAACTTTGAAAAACTTTCTCTTCTTTTGGAATTTCAGTTTTTTTACTGCGATAATTTATATGATATATTTTATACGTATATGTATATATATTTAGCTCGGTAAGACCAGTAGCGATATTTTTCAATTAAGCGATTTCAGTAAAACATTTTTTTAAAGAAATACTTTTTCTCCGATTGGTCGTTTTTTTTGGGCTCGTAACGGAATTAGTTGATTCATCGGAATAAACCAAATAATTTTGTAATTATCGTTAAAAAAAAAAAAAACAAATAATTAGAAAATCTTGGAAACCGATTTTACGAAGGTGAAAATAAAATTGAGTGTTCGTTGTATATCGGAACAATACAAATACATATCGAGGACGCGTTCGTGGCCTCGTAATCTTGCAAAAATTCTTAATGAACATACTCTTGATTGCATCAGCAATTCGGACAAGCCTCGGCGTATCAAGCCGATTCGTACAATTCTTTTAACGATTTTTCATTTTCGTATATATTTATATCACTAGGGTTAGCTCGCAAGGTCCTTTTTCGCATACATTCGAAACGCTGGATTACGCGGATCGATACAATCACTGGATTTATTTAAATCGGGAGATCGAGTGGAAAGACTTGGTTTTTATTCTCGACGTGCGATCGAGGCAAAACCGTTTTCGAAGTATCGCGGAATCCTTACGGATCTGATACGAGAAGACTGATAAAATGTTTCATTCGGTATTGTCTGCAGCCTCGTTTTAATCGTTTTTGCAAGCATTCGCTATATTTACATAATAATATCGATACACTTACGAATTAATTTTTTTTTGTTTCAGGAGCAATTTAATTCGAGCAATTTTCCAAGTTTCGAGCTGCAAATCCTTATCCGGCTTACTTTCAACGTTCTTCCTCGTTACAAATTCATTCATCTTTTCGTGGTCTCGCGAGAGATTTTCGGCGAGAGGGCGATTAAAAAATTGACTCGCGTTTCGTATCAGGAGTAGGTGCACGTAAACGCGACCTTTTTGAAACATCGAATTCGTGGCGAAAAACTGTTCTCCTATTTTCGATCTGTACGAAAAGCTTTTTCGCCACCGTTCGCTACCAGTTCGTTTCCTTCTCCTGAAAAGATCGAACCTCCGTCGTAAACGGTCGCGAGAAACGTTTCGGGTCGCAACGAATCATGCGAGCGATTGCGCGATCCAAGATATCTTCCTCCAAACAAGATTTTCAACATTTTTACCATTTTTTTTTTTCGTTTTTACACATTTTTTTTCCAGGAAAAATTTCCCGAGTTAAAGATTTTATTATTTACGCGTAACGTTTATTCGACGACGGGGAACATTAAATCTCCCGAGATACGCCAGAGTGGAACATTCTTTTTTTTTTAATTTTAAAGTCATTATTAATAATCAGGAATTAGCAAAACATCCAAGTGTACAGAGACGCGATATTATAACTCCCACAGCAATTGCGATCAACTTTATAATTCAACAATTATTATTTCGTTCGAAACCAGCGAGATGACGTTTTGAAAATCGGGTAGCTTAGGATCTCTCAATTTTTATCGCTTTTCGCGCCACGTATTTTTTTTCCCCTTCGTTATTCTTCTATAAGTAATCTTCGTTATTTTATCAACACATTTACTTGGGTCATTTATAATTTTGGTCCGATAAATACGCGACAGTAAATTTAATTGCAACATCAATAACATCAACGGGCTGTTACATTTCAATTATTATTATTCTTGTTAATATTAATATTTGTTTCTAAACGACATACTTTCAGACACGAATCCGTGGCGACTTCGACGCAATTTTTTTATAATATATATATATATATATATATATATATATATATTTATTTGTTTTCATGGATATATTTTGATATATAAGTTCGTTAATCATGCCATACGTATTTGCTACTTTGTATTGCTTCTACGAATTTATTTTTCCTACCCGAGATTTCTCGTTGATTAGTTAGTGAATAATTTTTTTTTTTTCGTGCCACTTTCATTCCCAAGAGTTTTCCGCCCCGATTTCATCTTTAAATTCTTCTCTACCTCTGGTCGCCCTCTCGTAGAAAATCTCCGGACTCCGAGACGTTTTTTACATTCAAAGTGGACTAGAAAAGTGTCTTTTTTGTCGTCTGGAAGAAATAGAAGCAGCGCGATCGAGAGACGTTTGGGTTTATTCAACGAGGGACGTTTGATTACATTAAGGGAGAATCGCGATGACGCTGCTTCGTTTTCACGAGCCACAGGGCTTTTTCGAAATTTCATACGTCTCGATTATAATAATTTTTATCACCGAATTTTAGCAGTCACGTGTACACTTCATGATACCCGATCGCCTCATTTTTCGCACGGTTTCCCTGCAGCCATTCAGGGAATCCAAATCGGGCGGTATCACGCTTTTTCGTTTAAATTTTGAAAGTTTTTTACCCAAAAGCCCCAATGTTTTGACTCGCCAAGACGTTCGCGTCCACTCGATCGATTTCAACTCTCGCAACCTTCGTTGATGACGATTCTCACGATCAATCGTTACAGCATTTTTTACTTTTCGATCCATCTTTCTTTTCATGTTCCTCCTGATACTCGATTTATAATATTTTTTTTTTGTTATTAATTATTCTCTCTTTTGGGAACGTCTCGCGCTCTGTCTCCGTTTTATTTTAGGTACATCATGTTTTCACGGTACACGTAGCTTACATATGCAGTCATGTTTACACCAGCTCTTCCGAAAGCGATCTTTCAACTTATACAATTTTTCTTCTTTTTCTTCCTTATCGTTAATATGATTTTTACACACCGAGTTTCAACGCGAGGTTCCAAGCGATTTTAAAATTTTCATCGGGAAAACCGATTATTCGAGCAAACGTGTTGCCGGAAGTCTCGAGGAAAATTCGAAAAGCTTTACCTTCGCTTACTCAATCTTGGCCCAATCGTCCCGAGTAGCGTATACGTTACAGCTTTGGATCAAACATTCCGAAAATAAAAAAAATCTTCGTTTTTTCTTAACCCAAACGGATTTACGCCCCATCGTTGCAAATTTATCTAAATCCAAAGGGACGTGAAATTAAACATGAAAACTGAAATTTGAATAAAAAGTCGCGTTTTAAAAGTATATTAAAACGTTGGACAATCGATAAAGAACTAATTTTACGATTAATTAAAATTCATTGAATTAGCTATTTCCTTCAACTAGTCTGAGAACGGTGCGTTTTTTTGTAGTCCGTTGTTTCTTCGCTATATCGATTCTAGAATAATTCTAAGTACAAGTTCTAATATTGTCCTCGAATACGCAGCGTCTATTTTTCTTCCCTTTTACTCTCGTATATTCGTGTTCGTACTTTTAACATTTCTCCTTTCGCAGTACTAATTTTTTTTTTTAGAAACAATCGCTTTCCGATTCTCGATGCGGTCGATCGTTCCAATGATTATTTCACTGGGACGTTTATTTTCGTTTCTCTTTTTATCCAGACGAGCTCGTTGGGTCTGGACAAAAATTTGATTTGCAGAAAGCGCGAAGAATCTTGGCGAGCACATAGGCCACGTAAATTGAGCGATAAAAAGTAGTTTTTGGATGTCACAGCTTGCGTCTTTTTGAAACTACGTCTATTATGTTTTGTCGATAAAAAAGCGACGAGTTCGAGGATTGCTGGAGGGATAAAAAAAAAAAGAAATTGTCTAAAGAGTAATTAGTTGTGATTCCGTGTCTATTGGTCTTCTTCTTCGTCCTGATAAGTCACGTAACGAACCGATGACTTTTCGCCGATGATTAGCGACTGAAATAATTCAAAGTTAATCGCATCGCGTTTTTGACGCTTCTAGTCTTTTTTTTACTTCGATCGGATGACTCACCTTTTTCTCTTCTTTCGTAGGCGGGGCTCTCAAGAAGTACATCAGAGGAGCGTACATGAAACACAACATTGCGATGCCGAAGAGCATCCATTCGAAACCAATCGTGTTCACGAGTGTTCCGCTCAGCGCTGGGCCTGAAATGATTATGTTTTTTTCATTTATTACTCTGTGTGGATAACCTAAATGGCTAACCTAAGTAGATAACCTAACCTATAACGGTGTTCAAATTTGGATTATCTACATCTAGAAAATTTGGATTATATTAGAGGTTAGGTTACAACGCGACCAGGTAGCGAGTCGCCAAGGGCAGTTTGCAGGTTATGTCACGAAATTATCGAAAACAATGCTTCGAAGATGCCTGGCGATTATCGATGGTGGACGCGACTGGACTACTTGCTGATAATAAAGCATCAAAGCTTATATTATTTAAAGTTCGATTATTTTTTCTTGTCGCTGTCACCGAAATAGTTTTGGAGTTTCGCTGTACACGCTCTTATCGAACAGATCGCGTACTCCAAAAAAAGATCGATGCGTGAACGTCTCTGACTTTCCAGCTCGAATTGTAAACGGTTATGGAAGATGTAATCGATTCATTTTTGGTTGGATTCCTTTCGTTTTGAGATATGATCGCAAATTATTTTTAGCGACCCAGATATTTATGAAAATAATTCGTATTATTGTCAACGTTTTCAACAGCATCGGTGGTTCAGTGGTAGAATGCTCGCCTGCCACGCGGGCGGCCCGGGTTCGATTCCCGGCCGATGCAAGAATTTTTTTTCGTTTTAACAGGTGTGAATTGTAGAAAATCCATTAGTTCGATTTTTTAATAATTTCTACTCCAAAAAGATAATTCCTTCGTTTAAACGTAAAAGGCGTTATGAAAATATTCAAAAGTTTCGAATTTATCGATTTATCGCTATCCCGAATCGTCCCAAGTATTACCAACAGAAAAATCCACTTTTCAGCGTTATTAACAAATTGATTCAACGAGTAACAAATAATTGAATCATTTTTGGATACTTTGCCATGCAGCAAGGACGGACCTATTTTCGAATAGCTAAAAATAAATAACGATAAAAATTCGTCGCTCATATCCAAGTTGATCCTCGACTTATGAGATAAAATAAAATGACCGATCGTCATCCCTCCAGTAGCCGTGATCGTCTAGTGGTTAGGACCCTACGTTGTGGCCGTAGTAACCCAGGTTCGAATCCTGGTCACGGCAATGTGCGAACATTGTCACGGTGGAGGATTTTTTTTAATTCTAGAGATTAGTAAAACTTTGACAAAAAATATCTTTGGCTCCCTTAATCCTTTCGCACCGGTCGGGACGTGTGCTATCTCAGCCCAGAAAATTTTTTATATTACGACTGAGAAGTTATTTAAAAACAGTTAGGACAAGAAACCATAGAAAATCCTAAAAAGCTTATAAAATCATTGTTGTTGATGGTGGACGTTTATGGCGACGTTTATGTGTCTCCAAAACCTTCAACGTTTTAAGCGTAATCGGATAATCGCTTCGAGGATAAATAACTGATCCCGGCAATGGGGAGCACTCGGAAGGATTATTGGCCGTATTGAAAGGGTTGAAAAAAGGGGGGTACGAACCTATAGCAAATCCAAGGCAGAAAGCAATGTCACCAATGGCATAAACGGTTCCGTAAACCGCAGTGTGGCGTATATCAACGAGATAGCCGAGCTCAGGCATCATCGAACTGTCGACCATGCCAATCGCAAAGCCCAATCCGGCGTTTGGTATGATCAAATGATTGATATTCTTGGCAAGTGGGATCTAAAAAAAAATCGTGTCGTTCATCGATATAAATTGGTTATACGTGTGATATAATCTTTAATATTAACATTAATATATTATGAACATTAATATTAATATTATTGGTTATTATTAATATATTATAATATTAATTAAGTTAATATTAATATATTATAATATATATTATGAACTTTAATATTAATATATTATATACTTATGATCAATATTAGCAAAAGTGCCAAAGAGTATTATCAATATTCAAACAAGATGAACATTGTTTAAACTTCATAAAAAAAAAAAAAAACGGATTCGCGTGTTTTTCGTTTTCGACGATAATTCGCGAGTTTGCGATGATACTTACGCACATGAGGCAGAAACCAATAACTACAAGGCCAATCAACGAGGCCAACCATCTGTAAACAAATTGAATCATCAAAGGTGGTTACGTCGATTTCGATAAGCGTTTACAAAAACTGGCAAAATAACGCCCGAACAGGGACTCGAACCCTGGACCCTCAGATTAAAAGTCTGATGCTCTACCGACTGAGCTATCCAGGCGACTTGTTTCGTTATGTCGCAAAGACGCTCATAAGAACGCGAGCAGAGGTTCTCATCCTCGCGTTCGTTCGCGTCGACGGATCCATCACCAGCGTGCTACTGACCTGCCCATTTTGTGACCCAGCGGGCCAAATAGATTCGTTCCTATTAGATAGCTTATGCTCGCCGGCAAAAATGTCGCACCCTGTTTCCATCTACTGGCCCCCATTGTGTCCATCATCCAGATCGGTAAACTCGGCTCCAACATCGCGATTCCCATATTCGCGAATGTTATCGCGCCTGCGAAGCGAAACGTGCGAAAATGAACTTTCAAGATATTTCGTTCACTAAAACCCAAAATTTTTTAAGAAAAACGAAAATTTTTATCCAATTGTGATTGGATACTAAAAGTAACCCTTTTTCCATCCCAAATTCCATTTTTTACCTCTCCTCCATGAAAACTATTAACGCGCGCATGCGCTCAATTGGAACCCTCATTCTTCGATGGAACCTGTATTTTATAAAGGTTATAGCCGCGATCGTTGAAATCTCTCATAATTCCGAAAAAGGCAAATCGAGTCTCTCGGACGCGTAAAACCATCCATAGCGTACGAATTTATGACTGTGCGTGCTTGTGGCTCCGAAACGGAAACCCACTCACGAAACGCTCCAATTATTTGAGATAAAGTTTCATAGAGGTTACTTTTAGTATTCAATTATTTGGTTTCGATAAAAAATGTTACGTAATGGTGAAAAAGTTCTGGCTTTTAGCAAGGTTTATTGAAATTTGATTGAAGTTCGATTTAGGTTATGAGAAACGTTACCAGCGGCTATGACAATGTAAGGGTCCATAATAAGGGTCTTCAAGGACGGGGGGTCCGACTCTGTGTAGACTACGGCGGGTTGGAGCATAAGTAGTTGCAGCACTGAAATCGCCGATCGTTTTAAACCCAAAAAACTATGGAACCAATATTGATCTCAGAAAAGTAGGGTTAACGTCTGCACTCACATCCATCGCCAAGAGCAAGAGCTGAGAGTACGAGAAAAGGTGCCGATTTTCCAACAAATTCATACATAACACCACCGAAGGGTGGACCTATAAGAACGCCGAGGGCCAATCCTCCCAAAGCTATTCCCATCACGTTGCCACGTTCCTTATCGTTCTGATATCTATCCGCCAACATTCCCATTCCTGAGAAATATCAATGTGTGTTAACGGTCTATTTTCGTACGTGAATTAATCCGCTTTGCGGATTAATTTGCAAGCATCGGTGGTTCAGTGGTAGAATGCTCGCCTGCCACGCGGGCGGCCCGGGTTCGATTCCCGGCCGATGCAAAATTTTTTTTTTCAGTTTTTTTCTACAGCTTGAACGAGAGCAAAAGTAAATTGCATCGGCCGGGAATCGAACCCGGGCCGCCCGCGTGGCAGGCGAGCATTCTACCACTGAACCACCGATGCTCATATTTTATCTTTATTAAGGATATCAATATCGGAGCAATTTTCACCTGAAACAGTGGAGCAAGAAGATCCTATGCCCTGGAGCGCTCGGGCGAGAAATAATATGCTATAACTTCGTCCGAACGCAAAAATCAACGTCGAGATAAACATTATTATGAATCCTGCAAACATTGGTATGCTGTAGCCAATCCTGAAACACACGATGGTCCAATTTCATGAAAACAGAATTTTTGACGAAACTTCCGGAATGCGGCTTCATCGGAAACTCTTCGATGCAATTTCAACGATTGCGCTGTTGAAATTGGCTGATGCAGCAGTGCTCGTTCCTATTCTTAGTTTTTACGAGTTTACTCACTTGTGAGTCAAAGGTCCAACGATAGGGTTGGCCAATAACTGAACGAATGCCTTTGACGCGAACATCATTCCTACAGCGACCGTTTCTTCGAGCAGCTCTTTGTGTCGCTGCAGTCGTTCAGCCTCTTCGACCGCCGTTGCGTTGTAAGTCGTTGTAGATACTACGGGCACGAAAAAATGTCAAAATGGCCGAACGATGGTTTCGATGTTTTTATCACCTGAATTTCGAAATTTTACAAACTTGTCAGTTCCGTTGGTGTCGTTATTGTCGATGATTGAAGAAACTCCAGTTGTCCATTGTTCGATGTATTATGAGGGCAAGTGCATTTTTCGGTTGGGGAAAGAGTGGTCGTTGTGGTCGTTGTTGGCGGTAATGTCGTCCTTAGATGTGAAGCACTTTCCAGATGTTCGCTCAGAGTCGCGTTAGGGTGTTTTATGTCGTAAAGAAATTCCGGGATTATTGGGACTGCAAATAATAAAAAATTATCTTTATGGAAAAACTATAGCTATTTGATTTTTTATTTCTACGACTTTTTCATATCTATCGAAACGTTGGGGGTGTAACTCAGTGGTAGAGTGTCTGCTTCGCATGCTGAAAGTCCTGGGTTCAAATCCCAGCTCCTCCACGCCAATTTTTTTTTCTTTTCACAGCGGGATCTCGAAATGCAAGATTTTCCATACAAAATGAAATCCCTCGATTGAATACTGATGCGTAATTTATAATTGAGCTATAATGGGAAAGGGAGTCGGAAACCTTTGAAGGGATCAACAAATTTCCTCAAAAGACAATTTTTAGGTTATACGAGTTAGTAAATAATATCATTTATTCGTTAATTTGCTGTGAGAAAGTATAAAGAATAATTATTCATTTAATTAACAATTATCATCTTAAAGCGCGATGGAAAATGCCAGGTTGGTGGAAAAGTTTATGGGATTGATAACAGCCCATGGTAAAAGTGCCTCTAACAGAAAGAGTCGGATTCCGATCGACCGTGGTCGCGGACGTATCATTTTTTCATCGTTTCAGTCATTTTTTCAATCGAAGCTTCTTATTGAGCACTTTCTACCATGAATCGTATTTGGTCTACTCCGAGGTTACTGGCACTTCCCGTTTTCCTGTGTATAAAAAATGCTATGCGTTTTGTCCGCATTTTTTAGTTCTGCCTTTCAACCGCTCGTGGCGTTACTTCCCTACGGGATTTTTATCACGCAGGCGCGAGGTCTACAGGGCAAACATCGCGACTAGAGGTTCAGTACTCGTTATATAAGTGTATAATGAAAATAGAAGCAGTTTATTCAGATTCAATAAGGACCTATAAAATATTCATTATTTCTTACCAAATACGGTTATATTTTCATATATCGACATATGGTAAAAAAACATTTGTACTCCTCGCTCGAAGTTGTTAGTTCGGCTTGATCTTTTGTCCTTTTCACTACATTTTTGTGTGGAGGTAATACATACATTTAAACTGTCATTCCATAATTATTCATTGGCATGATTATGACTAGATCAAGGTATATAGGCAATTAATTAATAAGGTCTAATCAATAAGACAATTAATTAGTAATAAATTAATTTATAATAAATAATAAATGTCTATTGATATAAAATGGATTCGCCCAATCGTGCGCCGCGAAACGCATCGCCACTGCGCGCGCACTAATTTCGTAGGAGAATCCTAGCGCTAAGTGGCAGAATGATAAATTAAACACAGCCGCCATTTTGTATATGAAAAATAGCGGAGCATCAGTACGCTGCTCGGTCGCGGCAAAAAACGAATCTAGTGGAGCGTGAAAAACCCGATAAAAGTTCGCGAGTGGAGTTGTTTCCGGATTATGCCGAGAAATTAGTGAAAAGTGTGGTTCGGGGATCACAAGCGATTAATAATAGAGGTTAATAGCTCGTTTTTAAACAACAAAGCGCAACGGTTTATATCGCGCAGTTTTGTGTGTGTGTGTGTGTTTGTTTGATACTTTCGTGCAAATACGTTTCAACTTTCGCGATGCGCATTTTCGTCAGACCGTCGTTGTATGAGATTTTCTGCATTCGTCCTACCGATGAAGTACGTAGAGCTTCGATTTGGCCGCAAACAAAGTAAGGTTTCAGAACATGTCACATCGAAAAATTTTCGGGCTGCGTAAGGGAACGCCTTGAGAACGATTGTAGATGTACCACGTGACGTATGAGAACGAAAAAGATGGCTGAAATTGTTTGATCGAAATTTCTCAAAAATGAAACTTTTTTGACATTCAATTGGAAAATCATTTTTTGCATCTATCAATTTTACAAATGATTCTCAGTTTGATAAAAGAATATATATATACATATGAATGTTTGAGAAAATCGGGTTTGGGTTTGATTGAGACTATTTTGAATATAAATGTTTGAGAAAATTGGATTTGTTCATTTTTGAGGTTATTTCGAATATAAATGTGTGGGAATGTCAAGTTTGGACATTTTTTAGGTTATATCGAATATAAATGTTTGAGAATGTCAGGTTCGGACATTTTTGAGTTTATTTCGAATATAAATGTTTGAGAATGTCAGGTTTGGATGTTTTTGAGGTTATTTCGAATATAAATATTTGAGAATGTCAGGTTTGGACATTTTTGAGGTTATTTCGAATATAAATGTTTGAGAATGTCAAGTTTAGACATTTTTGAGGTTATTTCGAATATAAATGTTTGAGAATGTCAGGTTTGGACATTTTTGAGGATATTTCGAATATAAATGTTTGAGAATGTCAGATTTTGGCATTTTGGAGGTTATTTCGAATATAAATGTTTGAGAGATTGGATTTGAACATTTTTGAGATTATCACCGAATACATATGTTTGAGAAAGTCGAGTTTGAACGTATTTGAGGTTATGTAAATTTTCTCCATGTCCTTGAAGGCTAAATGCCTTGAGAACAACGATTTTTTAAATATAATTAATATTTCGAATAACCCAAATGGCGATTTGGACGATCAAGGTTGTACGTATTTCCTATCGCACCTAACCTCACAAACCGGATGAAAGTTCCGTTCTTTCTCTCATTTATTCGACACAATGAATTTTTTTTGTTCGTCATATCTCGAAGTCTCCGCTCATCAAGGATAGTCGAAAGTGAATTTTGATAATTCCCGGGGGTTGTCGAACTTTATCGCGTCAGTTCGTTTGTGATCGAGCATTTAGTTATCGCGAAATGATTCAGAGAGTGGTTTATCGCGAGGTGCCCACGAATAATTCTTCCCACTGTACAATACTGTGATAAGAGAAATGGTCGTTTCGTTTCTCGCGTGGTCCTCGATCACACATATGGCAAAGAAACGTACAAATGTATAAAAGCTCAAGGTTCTTCCATAAATGCATGGCCACTTATCTGGATTGGTACGGCGTGACACATGGCTCACCGCGGTCAGAGTCCCATACGTTTCCCGTCGAGATCTCCGCTCGATCTCGAGAACGCGAGTATCCGTTGAATTAAACATGGCGGCGGACGCGAGGGCTTGCTCGCAAAATGCCGTGTTCATTGGGGTGGAAAAATGGCCTCTTGGCGTTCGAGATTTAAAAGCTGAGAAAAAACGAGCGATCCTTTGCGGACTCTGGCCATTCGGGCTTTTATAGACCCGATATGTAACTCACGACTTCGCGGTATAAAATCACGACTGTAGAAATCCTAATGCGAGAAACACGCGAATGCATTCAATATCAACTTTCACTGCTTCAACTCGTTCGATTTTTCTACACATTTTATTCGTAGCTTTTCGATATTTTCGAAATCTTATTTTTTCTCGTAAAGCTCGGAAGCTTGACTGACTTTATTTTCGCGACTCAACGATTCAACAATTCACCTTAATATTTGTAATATTTCTCATTTTTTCGACTATTCGCGTTAACGGTCGCTCGGATCCGTAGAGAAACTACGACGCAGTTCCGACTCTAGTCGGAAGGAAGGAAGCAGCCCGAGCTTCCGCTACTTCCCGCTCGACGGTATTGGCGCTCTAGTACGAGCCTCGGTGGCGGGCCTCGAGCACGGAAACGTGTAGATATGGAAAATTAGGAAATTAGCGTCGCGAAGGAATTCACGAATTTTCGACAAAATTTGCTCGAAATTGTTATCTTGTTTTTTTTTTACTAATTATTGATACACATGAATTTCGGAAATATGTGACGGTATTAAAGAGGCCGGAAGGGGGGGGTCGTTCGGCCACGGAAGAGCCCAAGCGAGCTACCGTAACTTGCCGCCTCGGCAACAGTGGCGCTTCTCTCCGGCGGGCCTCGGCGGGACTCTAGTCTCACGACGTACATACAAATTTCCGGAAATAGCGAAAACTAATTTCCACACACGGCGCCCGAGATTTTCTCGAAATCGTAAATTATAACCTACAAATCGTAGATTCTCACGGATTTCCTGAAACGTCTGATGGAATAAAAGATCGAGGTATCAAAATGTATTTTTCAATACGGCTACGCGACTCTTCTGCCATCTGAGACGTCACTCTAGTGAAATGTTTTGATCGCGTCATTTCCGTTAGGGCTCCCGCGTGGTAATACGATTTACTTTTTTTTAAACAAATTCTACCAAATTTGGTGATATTTTTTACCCCATTTTCGATTCTAACTGTAATCAGCAATTTTTTTACTTTTTATTTGCATTTGTAAACGAATTACCATTCAAACGAATTTTCAACCATTTTATTTCCAAAAATAGTTTTTTTTTATTAAAAAAATCGCTGATTTCCGGTCCGTCATCAATAGCAAATACCCTCCATTCGCCGAATTGGATAATCGAATGAATTTCTTTTTACGAAATAATCTGGAATTTATTAAAACCGAATATAATATTTTTTTATCGAATAAAAGATTCTCGCAGATATTTTGACTTATCGGTGGTTTCGATTTGATTTTTCTAGAGGGCATTCCGGTTGGTTGGTATCGAGTTACCCCGAAGCATAATAAATATAATAAAGATTGAATAAATCGCGCGCAGCTTAATATTCTTTGTCGTAATTGAATCCTGAGCCTCTTTCTTTTATTCTTTCTCTCTCTCCCTCCCCCCTCCACTTTTCTTCGTTTCGGTGTTCCTCGATGAACGAATTCTTCATTTCTCTCCAAGCCTCAATACTTTCGATGCTCTCTGGGGACACGGTGTGACTCGACATCCCAATAGAATCGAAGGCTCAAGGCGATCTCGTAATCCGAAGAAATTCTCGTTTGTCTTTCTTTTTTTTCACTAGAGTTTCGGAACTACTTTTGGATTGTTGAGCTTTTTATTTCAATGCTCGATATATCTGTATTCGTAGGCTAGAGATTTTGTACTTTTCATCCTAATTGCCTCCCAGCGGAAATCGAGAAATTGACGAGTCGAAGGTTGAATGAAAAAAAGCTAATAATAAAAAAATGACAAATATTATTATTAAATTATTATATATTATTATTATATTAAATGAATATAAAAATTATTATCATTTATATTGAATTAATATAAATATTGTTATTATTTATAAAAATAGCAAATAAAAATAATTTAAAAAATAATCATACGAATAAAAAGCTAATAATTTTCTTTTATCTTTAAGGGATCGGAAAGTATTCGAAGAATTATTTTGATATCTTCGGGGGTGAAAAATGATAAAAATTTGAAAATTGACCAGAAAATTGAGCAAAATTGAAAATTTACCATCGAAAATTGTTTATTGAATAATAACGATGATTGGCCAATTTTTATTTTTCGTAAAGATACGAGCATGACGAAAGTTATATGCGTCGTTGGAATCTTTTAGAAGGAATTTTTCACGGTGCGACAAACTCTTGACCTACTGTCAAACGTTTTGTAACACCTGGCATTTCTTACGTATAATTCTCGAGTAGCTAGCCCAGAGGGCATAAAACAGAACTTGAAAATTACCCTTTACCGTTCCACCGTCTTTAATTATTAATTATTAAGATTTTTTATTGAAATGTGAAAAATAAACTTTTTTAACGAATTTACAAATTTATGTGTCAACAATTGTTAAATTATTTCAATTATTTGTTCGAAATGTTTTTTCGACATTTTTGTGTGTTTAAATTAAAATAGTCAAAAATAATTATTTTCAAAAAATAATTTTTTGATTTTTTTGACCTCATAAATTTGGAGTTTGTGCATTGTTCAATGTTAAATTACCATTTCCAGTAAAGTCGAGTCCAATTGGAGTCTTCCACATTTTTTAATTAAGAAGTGTAAAGCTTGAGTAAAAACCTCGAAGTAATGATACATTTGATCTTTCTTTTCTCAAACTCGCCCCTCGTTTTGTGTAGCCTCGAGGAACAAGTGTTTCGTTTTCTCGACGATCTATAGAGTATATAATCTTCCCAACGTCATCGTTTTCCTTTCACTAATTGTCTCCCCTTAAGACGATAGACTTTTCCGTTGCTCGCCGTTCTAACTTTAAAGCTCTTATCGCGACGACCGATATCATCAGAGTCCCATTAACTGGACGTGTAATCGGGGATCGAAATAAATGAAACTCGATTATTGTGTTACTTCAGGTTAAAGCTTGCTCAACGACGAAAAATACGAAGCTTCGAAATTATTTTTCAAAAAATAGAAAAATCATTATTTATTTAGTCTTTGAGAAATTAATTATAAAAAAAATATTTTTTAGTCTTTGAGAAATTAAGTATAAAAAAAATTGTTTTTTTAGTCTTTGAGAAATTAATTATAAAGAAAATTGTTTCTTTAGTCTTTGAAAAATTAATTAGAAAAAGAATTGTTTTTTTAGACGCTGAGAAATTAATTGGTAAAAATATTTGTTTAGTTTTTGATAAATTAATTAGAAAAAACATTGTTATTTTAGACGCTGAGAAATTAATTAGAAAAAAATTGTTTTTTTAGTAATTTCAAAATAGTATGAAAAAGAAAATTATTTTTTTTAAATCATTGAATCCCGTTGAACATTTACTCACCGACGGTGGTCAGCAGCATGTTGTCGAGCAGAAGAGCAATGGCGACAATCACGATGACTAATCGTCGTGATTCTCGACATCGCTGAAGCCATCCAGTGAACGATCCTCCGGCCATGCTGCTCCTTTATATCAGCGGATCGGATTGCTCACCTGCAAACCAAAAATTTCATTTCGCACTCAAAAAATTGTTCGAAAAAAAAGATTAAAAATAATTCTTTGGACTGGGACAATCGTAATCCAAACTCAATTTTTTCGCCATCCGATTTTCGATAGTAGCGACTACTGAAAAATGTATTAACAAAAAAGCATCAAGGATCGTATCGTCCAGAATTCGTCTATTTTTTTTCAATACTTTGTCCAAAATATTTTTCGAGTTTTACCGTGCACGCTCTTGGCAGACAGAGTGTATAAGTGAATTATAAAAAAACGAATAAATGTCGTTTAATTTTTAAAAAATTTTTTCGAGACAAGCAAACGTGTGAGCAATAAAAAAAATTATTTTTTTAATTGGGTTTTTAATTGATCCTAGGGTTTTAATTGACCCTAGATTTTTCTAGTTGTTTTTCTTTTTTTAATAATTCGATTAATGCTGCTGCTGTGATTCAGGGAGCAAACACGAAAAATCAGCACCTTTCTATCGATGTTGTTCCACAGTGCTTGAGAGCTAATTGAGGAAACTCTCAAGACTGTCTTCGTGTACGTAAGCACTCAGGAACAAGCCTGTCGTTCTCACTGATTGGCCCTATTGTGAACCTGGCCTTCCTTGGTATCATCATTCGCCCTGTCGTCTTCCTGCACATCCTATTCCCTCAGCGTTTCAAAAGTGGTTTTTTCTTTTTTTTTTTTCAAATTAAATTTCCATTCGAAGTGGGTTCGTCGTTGATCTTTTTTCTCCAAAATGGTCCGTTTGGATACGTATTGGATAGGGGTATAAATATATATAGAAATTAAGGGATTAAGCTCTGTTTTTCGTATTTTCTTTACTCTTTTTCTTAACTTCTCTTTCTCTTTCTTAATTTTTTAGGAAAATCTTTGATCAGTTATTAACAATATCGATGTAATTTTTCTTCGGAAAATCAAACATTTTTTAAATGATAACACGATAACGAAAAATCTGATCTTTCGCGAGATGACTTATTTATCTAATTATTAACTTGAATTATTAATACTTAAAAATCAAATTTCATACGCTACTTTGTCAACGTCACGTGCCTATAAATTTCCAAACGAATTTTCAACAATTTTCAACAATTTTCGATTATCCTAAAAAACGAAAGATTTTTTTTCAACGATTCAAATTTTCGACTTTTTCAATCAACCTTCCTCGAATTGTATATAAAACATTAATAAATCTCCGAACGAATGACGATCTTGAAATAATTCGTAAATTAAAAAAAAAAACAATCTCGAATTTCCAATGGTTTTTACTCGGGATTAAGGGTCCTCGAATTAGGGCACATTTTTTAAATGATAACGCGATAACGAAAAATCTGTTCTTTCGCGAGATGACTTATTTATCTAATTATTAACTTGAATTATTAATACTTTTAAATCAAATTTCATACTCTACTTTGTCAACGTCACGAGCCTATAAATTTCCAAACGACTTTTCAACAATTTTCGATTATCCTAAAAAACGAAAGATTTTTTTTCAACGATTCAAATTTTCGACTTTTTACGAGTAACCTTCCTCGAATCGTATATAAAATATTAATAAATCTCCGAACGAATGACGATCTTGAAATAATTCGTAAATAAAAAAAACAATCTCGAATTTCCAATGATTTTTACTCCGGATTAAGGGTCCTCGAATTAGGGCACAAAGAACAAATTTCTTTCGTTCTATCTCTCCAGGCTTTTCGATTTTCGATCGTAAGTTCGAAGTAAAAAAAAAAAAATAAAATAAAAAAGGAATGAAAAAAAGAACGATAGCCCTTCTGGTCTGACGGTATAAAACGAAGGTGGAGAAATTTCGAAGCCACTCAGTCACAATTTCGTGCGGTGATTCGTCCCAGCAACCGGGAGTTTCCGGCACTTTTCTTCTATCACTGACGAGCCCCGTACGTTCGCCCTTTTCCTCTCGACCTCTTGCCACTTGTTCGAGTCTCGTGGCGAACATTTCCGTGACCTCGGAAACCGACGTTTCTTCACTATCCTCGATAAAGTGCACGAGAATTTTCTTCGCTTTTCTCCGTTCTCTAAACTCCGATCTTTGTGTCCCGGGATCGTTAAATAAGAGATTCTGAAGAGAGACGAGAAAAAGAGGGGGGGGGGGGGGGTGATGAGAAATCTTTTGTCAAAAGAAAAAGCGAGCTCTCGTTTGCTCTACCGTACTGTCGCGATATATAATTATCTCGTATTAATTAGAGCCTTTTAGTCCCAACTCTGCTCCTCTTTCGTTCTTTCGCTTTTTCAACTTCCCGTTTTTTTTTCTCCTCGCCACTGTCCCACGAATGAACATCGCACTCGCCTTTCACGTTTTCATACTCGCTACAACTCGGTTATGAAATTTTATCGCGGTGTTCAACGCCCTTTGCAATTTACCAAGCTTTTTTTCGGATCCTCTTTTGTACTCGGGCCAATAGTCCAGCGCACGAAACGCAGACGATTGGCTGGTAGTTTTGAAGACATTTTTTTTTTCGCGATAGGATTGGTATGGAATTTAATTTAGATTTTTATGTTGGGGTAAGCCTCTGTATTTACGATGAGGAAATCTTGTCGTAATAAAAGTAAAGTCGAAAAAGTACTGGAGTCCAAAAAGTACTGAGTTCGAAAAGTACTGGAGTTCGAAAAGTACTGAGTTCAAAAAGTACTGGAGTTCGAAAAGTACTGGAGTCCAAAAAGTACTGGAGTTCGAAAAGTACTGAGTTCAAAAAGTACTGAGTCCAAAAAGTACTGAGTTCGAAAAGTACGGGAGTCCAAAAATCACTGAGTTCAAAAAGTACTGGAGTCCAAAAAGTACTGAGTTCAAAAAGTACTGGAGTCCAAAAAGTACTGAGTTCAAAAAGTACCGGAGTCCAAAAAGTACTGGAGTTCGAAAAGTACTGAGTTCAAAAAGTACTAGAGTCCAAAAAGTACTGGAGTCCAAAAAGTACTGAGTTCAAAAAGTACCGGAGTCCAAAAAGTACCGGAGTCCAAAAAGTACCGGAGTCCAAAAAGTACTGAGTTCAAAAAGTACTGGAGTTCAAAAAGTATTGGAGTCCAAAAAGTACTGAGTTCAAAAAGTACTGGAGTCCAAAAAGTATTGGAGTCCAAAAAGTACTGGAGTCCAAAAAGTATTGGAGTCCAAAAAGTAGTGAGTTCAAAAAGTACTGGAGTCCAAAAAAGTACTGAGTTCAAAAAGTACTAGAATCCAAAAAGTACTGGAGCCCACTAAGCATAAACGATCTCTCAAGTCCAGTTCTGGAGTCTAAAAAGTACTGCAGTCGAAAAACATCTTTCAAGTCCAGTTCTGGAGTTCAAAAAGTACTTGAGTCTAAAACAATCTTTCAAGTCCAGTTCTGGAGTCCAAAAAGTACCTACTGGATCGCAAAAAAACACTGAAATCCAGAAAGTACTGGAGCTCACTAAGTACAAACGATATTTTCAGTCCAGTTCTGGAGTCCAAAGAAGTACTGGAGCCCAAAAAATACAAACGATTTTTCAAGTCCAGTACTGGAATCCGAAAAGTACTGGAGTCCAAAAAGTACTGGAGTCCAAAAAGCACTCGAGTCCGGAAAGCACTGGAATCCAAAAAGTACTGGAGTCCAAAAAGTACTAGAATCCAAAAAGTACTGGTGTCCAAAAAGTACTAGAATCCAAAAAGTACTCGTGTCCAAAAAGTAGTGGAATCCAAAAAGTACTGGAGTCCGAAAAGTACTAGAATCCAAAAACTACTGGAGTCCAAAAAGTACTAGAATCCAAAAAGTACTGGTGTCCAAAAAGTACTAGAATCAAAAAAGCACTGGATCCCACTAAGTACCAACGATCTTTCAAGTCCAGTTCTGGAGTCCAAAAACCACTAGAGTCCAGAAACTACAAACGATCTTTCAAGTCCAACAAAATAGCTCACTATTATTTCTGCTCCTTCCAGACAGAAGCTATGCACTCCAGTACACGCTCTAATATCCAGTAATGTACGCCTCGTTTTTT